>CAUYUJ010022234.1:0-45000 GCA_963575745.1 Prorocentrum cordatum
AGCAATTGTTGGTAACGCGTTGTGGGTGCCGCTTTCGGTGGGGGGAACCGCATGCGAGAGCAGCCACTGGGGCCTTCGGTGGAGCTCCCTATGGGGCCACGAAGCGCTGCCCTGGGTGGGGGAACCGCATGCGAACACCCCCACTGGGGCCTTCGGTGGAGCTCCCTATGGGGCTACGAAACGCTGCCCTTGGTGGGGGAACCGCATGCGAACACCCCCACTGGGGCCTTCGGTGGAGCTCCCTATGGGGCCACGAAACGCTGCCGTGGGTGGGGGAACCGCATGCGAACACCCCCGCTGGGGCCTTCGGTGGAGCTCCCTATGGGGCTACGAAACGCTGCCCTGGGTGGGGAACCGCATGCGAACACCCCCACTGGGGCCTTCGGTGGAGCTCCCTATGGGGCCA
Source organism: Prorocentrum cordatum (assembly GCA_963575745.1). Taxonomy (NCBI): domain Eukaryota; class Dinophyceae; order Prorocentrales; family Prorocentraceae; genus Prorocentrum; species Prorocentrum cordatum. The sequence continues at coordinate 407 of CAUYUJ010022234.1, forward strand.
CGAAACGCAGCCCTGGGTGGGGGAACCGCATGCGAACACCCCCACTGGGGCCTTCGGTGGAGCTCCCTATGGGGCCACGAAGCGCTGCCCTGGGTGGGGGGAACCGCATGCGAACACCCCCACTGGGGCCTTCGGTGGAGCTCCCTATGGGCCACGAAACGCTGCCCTGGGTGGGGGAACCGCATGTGGACACCCCCACTGGGGCCTTCGGTGGAGCTCCCTATGGGGCCACGAAACGCTGCCCTGGGTGGGGGAACCGCATGCGAACACCCCCACTGGGGCCTTCGGTGGAGCTCCCTATGGGGCTACGAAACGCTGCCCTGGGTGGGGGAACCGCATGCGAACACCCCCACTGGGGCCTTCGGTGGAGCTCCCTATGGGGCCACGAAACGCTGCCCTGGGTGGGGGAACCGCATGCGAACACCCCCACTGGGGCCTTCGGTGGAGCTCCCTATGGGGCCACGAAACGCTGCCCTGGGTGGGGGAACCGCATGCGAACACCCCCACTGGGGCCTTCGGTGGAGCTCCCTATGGGGCTACGAAACGCTGCCCTGGGTGGGGGAACCGCATGCGAACACCCCCACTGGGGCCTTCGGTGGAGCTCCCTATGGGGCCACGAAACGCTGCCCTGGGTGGGGAAACCGCATGCGAACACCCCCACTGGGGCCTTCGGTGGAGCTCCCTATGGGGCTACGAAACGCTGCCCTGGGTGGGGGAACCGCATGCGAACACCCCCACTGGGGCCTTCGGTGGAGCTCCCTATGGGGCCACGAAACGCTGCCCTGGGTGGGGGAACCGCATGCGAACACCCCCACTGGGGCCTTCGGTGGAGCTCCCTATGGGGCCACGAAACGCTGCCCTGGGTGGGGGAACCGCATGCGAACACCCCCACTGGGGCCTTCGGTGGAGCTCCCTATGGGGCTACGAAACGCTGCCCTGGGTGGGGGAACCGCATGCGAACACCCCCACTGGGGCCTTCGGTGGAGCTCCCTATGGGGCCACGAAACGCTGCCCTGGGTGGGGGAACCGCATGCGAACACCCCCACTGGGGCCTTCGGTGGAGCTCCCTATGGGGCCACGAAACGCTGCCCTGGGTGGGGGAACCGCATGCGAACACCCCCACTGGGGCCTTCGGTGGAGCTCCCTATGGGGCTACGAAACGCTGCCCTGGGTGGGGGAACCGCATGCGAACACCCCCACTGGGGCCTTCGGTGGAGCTCCCTATGGGGCTACGAAACGCTGCCCTGGGTGGGGGAACCGCATGCGAACACCCCCACTGGGGCCTTCGGTGGAGCTCCCTATGGGGCCACGAAACGCTGCCCTGGGTGGGGGAACCGCATGCGAACACCCCCACTGGGGCCTTCGGTGGAGCTCCCTATGGGGCCACGAAACGCTGCCCTGGGTGGGGGAACCGCATGCGAACACCCCCGGAGGAGGGAGGAGGAGAGGAAGGAGGGGAACGCGGGGCACCGTCTCTTCAAAACGAGGACCCAACACCACAGGATGGTTGGGAAAAACACAGGCGAAAACCCAACTCCCGGGAATCTTGTGTGTAAAAAACAGTACGCGAGGGGGGTCTACTACTTCCAGCAAGCCATCAGGGGAAGAGGGAGAGTAGTATTCATATTGAGTAATTATGGAGGAGGGGGAGGAGGCGGAGGAGGAGGAGGAGAGGAGGAGGAGGAGGAGGAGGAGGTGAGGGAGGAGGAGGAGGAGGAGGAGGAGGAAGGAGGAGGAGGAGGAGGAAGAGGAAAAGGAGAAGGAGGTGGACGGGGACAAGGAGGTGGAGGAGGATGCCCCCGTTTTGTGACCCCTGCTCTGGAAGCCTGTGGTGGCTGGCCTAGGTGTCAAAGGCGGCTGCTGGGCCACAGGCGTTGAAGGCTTCAGATGTCAGCACCCCAGTGCTAGCCCAGCCTGCAGACTTCACTATAGGGTCCAGGCGTCACAGGCTCTTCGAAGACAGCAACACCTCTTCGGAAACACGCGCAAAGGAGTGCACACAATATCGATGCATGCGCAGGCATCCGCCGCCGTGAAAGGCGGCCGCGACTTCAGGGCTCCGAAGCTCCCGCCTCCACCGCGACACAGGCACGGCAGCGAGCCAGCACAGCACGCCTCCGTTGTCGTTTCCGCACCAAGCTCGATGGGGGACCTGCCAGGCAGGGCGGCTGCAGGCGCGGGGCCTCCCCCCACCCCGCAATGGATCGCGCGGGGGGCGCCGCGCTGCTCGGCAGCCTGCCTGGCATCGCCCGCTACGACAGCGGAGGGAGCGATAGCTCGGGCGGGGCAGGCAGCAGCAGCCGCAGCAGCAGCAGCAGCAGTAACGGCAGCCGCAGCCGCAGCAGGGGCAGCCGCCGCCGCGGCCCTGACGCAGCGACCGCTGGCCTGGACGGGCACGAGGCGAGAGCCGCGCTGGGCGCTTTCAGGCGCCGTCTGGACCCAGACGCGCAGGTCCACGGCAGCCATGCCTGCGGCCTGGCGTGGGCGGGCTCGGATGTGGACGTGCTCTCGGCTCTGCCCTTGGGCGAGCTGCTGGCCCGCGTGCGCCGCGGGGGCAGCGGCTTCACCCTGGTGGAGCACGTGGCGACGGCGCGTGTGCCGAGGGTCGTGCTGCGCCACCGCCGCACGGGCCAGGAGGTCGACGCCGTGGAGGCCGCCCGGGACCCGCACGCTCGCGCGAAGGACGACATCGTGAGGTCTTGGCTGGCGCTGGGCGACGAGGTCGTGGCCTTCGCCCGCGGCGTCCGCGCGTGGGCGCGCGAGCACGCCGCGCAACTGCCCAGGGAGGATGGCTACCCGAACGCCTTCGCCCGTGGTCTGTTGGTCGCCGTGTGTCATGGGGACGCAGGCACGACCAGACAGGCCCTCCGCGGGCCAAAGGCAGCCAAAATGGCCCAGGGCCAGCTATTGGGCCTGGGAGGGCCTGTTTGGTTGTTCCTCGCCCCCCTGGCACCAAAGTTCAGGGGGCCAGCCTGAGCCCCCTGCGAGTTCCCCTGCCTTGGGTGTGGCGGGGTGGGGGGGACCTCGCGGAAGTTCGGGGGAGCCTCTGGAAAGCCTCGGCAGGTCCTCGGGAGACCTGCTCTGCGGGACCTCGAGCACTCTCGGGCTGCCCGAGGTGGTCCCCCGAGGCCCTCCGAGGCGCCCCCTCCTGGGCCTCGAGGCCTGGCCTCTCTGCCCTCCCCTGGGCCCCCGGGGTGGCCAGTGGACCGCGGGGCCGTCGTGCTGCTCCTGTCGGGCTTCTGGTACCTGCGCTTCCGCCGCGGCCTCGCGGCGCCCGGCGGCGCCGAGGGATCGGTCAGAGCCGCCGGCTGTCCCCCGCAGGGCTCCTGCCCAGCGCTTGGGGGGGCTGGCCCTGGGGTTCGGGCCGTCGTCGCCCCGCAGGGGTCCGTACGTGGGGTCCTTCTCGGATGGCATGCCGCTCGCGTGGGGCTCCAGCACTCGTTCGTTTACGGAATGAGCCGTTTGGAGCCCACTTGCTGGCATGACTTGCTGTCTCAGGCAAGGCAAAAACAAGTGACTCACCAGGAGCTTGATCCGTTTTGTGTTTTCTCATGGGATCTCCCTCGGCTGTCCCCCCCCTGGTTTCCCTTCGACCCCTCCAGTCACTGCCAGTCGAGGAGGAGGAGGAGGAGGAGGAGGAGGAGGAGGAGGAGGAGGAGGAGGAGGAGGTGGAGGTGGAGGAGGAGGAGGAGGACCAGTGTAAACCCAAGAATCACCAACGATGTTGGAATACGCCCTCCCTCGAAGCTCCCTCTTCATAGGCCCCAGACAAGGGTTAATTTTCTCTGAGGGAGCTGCCTCGTTGGAAGACAATCGTTTGAAGACCCTGGAGCAGGCCAAAACATTGTTCTCGGGATTCCAACGCCATGGATCAACCTGACTGTTGCGTCTTGACGGTCCTGAATCGTGCCAGAACGCCATTCCTGGAAGTTCAACATCCCGAATCAATGTGACTGATGCTCCTTTCTAAAGAAAGATAGGTTCTACCCCCCCCCAGGACTTAACTGGACTTAAAGACCCCCCAGGAACCGATGCACAGCACACAGGATTCTGACCCAATGTCCATCCTACCTGTGAATTCACATGATCCCAACCAGGCCGGTATCGGCCCCCCCCGCCATCCTCTGCAATAAGTACTATGCGCACGCACTCGTTTTCAAGAAGCCCTTGCAACAAATGTGACGAAGTGAGTGCGCGCGCACGTCGTCGCGCGCGCATGCCGAAATCTTTCAAAGATCTTTGGTTTCGGAGGGATTTTACAATCGAGTGTCCAACAAACATTAAAAACATGGTTTCGCAACACAGATTTTCAAAACAAACATGCGCGCGCGTTCTTGCGAATTCACACGAACAAACATATGTTTTTAGCACGATTTCCAGAACATGCTACCAAACGGGCTTCGCGCGCGCATGTCGAAGTCGTTCGAACGCCCTTGCGCGCGTGCTGTCGCGAGAATCCTTTGCAACAAATGGGACGAAGTGCACGCGCTCGTCGTCGCGCGCGCATGCCGAACTCCTTCAAACACCTTCGGTTTCGGAGGAATTTTAAAATCGAGTGTCCAACAAACATAAAAACACAGGGTTTCGCAACACGGATTTTCAACAAAAAACATGCGCGCGCGTTCTTGCGAATTCTCGAGAAAACCCATACGTTTGTAACCAGACTTTCAGACCATACTACCAAACGGGCTTCGCGCGCGCATGTCGAAATCGTTCGAACGCCCTTGCGCGCGTGCTGTCGCGAGAATCCCTTGCAACAAATGAGACGAAACGCGCGCGCGTGTCGTCGCGCGCGCATGTCGAAATCCTGCAAAAGAGCCGTCGGTTTCGGAAGGATGTCAACATCGAGAGTCCCAAAACATACAAAACACAGGGTTTCGCAACACGGATTTTCAACAAAGGCGTGCGCGCGCGGTCTTGCGAAGTCTTAAGAACACCATAAGTTTTAAAACACATTTTCACAACATGCTACCAAACGGGCTTCGCGCGCGCATGTCGAAATCGTTCGAACGCCCTTGCGCGCGTGCTGGGGTGGCACGGTCTGTGTCAAATAACACCATGCGAGCCGCTCTCGCTCGACTGCCGCGCGCGCATTTTTTCTTTCAAAACCTTCATCACCGACGCGAAGACGCCGTCATCGTCGTCGGCGTGATCGGCATCGGCGCCGTCACTGGCCGTGCCATCGTCGCTGTTAGCATCGTTACCAACATCGCTACTAGCATCATCATCATCATCATCACCATCATCATCATCATCATCATCATCATCGTCATCGTGTCTACAGTTGTCGACGTTGCCATGATACCGCGCCCGCCCACGTTGCCGTCTCGCATTCAAGTGCCCGCCTGGATGTGCCGAGCGGTCAGCACCACCGCGGCCGCGTCGGTCGCGCCAAACTACCTGGCCGCTGCGCGCGCGCATGCGCGGGCTGGCGCGGCTGCACAGATGCACTTGCCAGCGCCAAGCACTCGTCGCAATCGCCGCTGCATGAGGTTTGCAAACCAAGTTGCGGGTTGGTGGGTGGGATGTTTGCCCGAGCTGTGGAGTGGACAATTCATTGCGAACATAAATTATTGCACCTTCATAACCCTGATTTTTTCCAAGACGCCGTTTCTGGTACGCTGATCATGGAAGTCCGTGAATCTCCTGCAAATTAGAAACCGTGCGCGGCGCTAAGGCGAAAACCACATTTTGAAAAGGAACCGCCCTCAATCCGTGAAGCTCTTCCACCTGTTTTAAACGAGTGTGCGCGGCGCTATGGCGAGAACCGCATTTTGAAAATTATCCGCCCTTAATCTGTGAAACTCTTGCACTTTTTTGAACGACTGTGCGCGGCGCTAAGGCGAAAGCACACATTTTGAAGGAAAAGTGCCGTCAATCCGTGAAGTTCTTGCACCTTTTTTAAACGAATGCGCGCGGCGCTAAAGCGAGAACCGCATTTTGAAAACCACCCGTCCTCCATGTGTGAAACTGTTGCCAATTTCAAGCTTCACGGTCATAGGTGATGAAATCTTAGGCGAAACGCCCGGCCCGCCCTAAAAACGGGCCGCGGGGTGCGACAGGGAAAGGTTGTTTATCAGGAAAAGGAGGAGGAGGAGGAGGAGGAGGAGGAGGAGGAGGAGGAGGAGGAGGAGGAGGAGGAGGAGGAGGAGGAGGAGGAGGAGGAGGAGGAAGAGGAGAAGGAGGCGAAATTCCGTTTCGCGTCCGCCGGTGGGCGGGCGGTGTCCCAGTTGGGCCGGGCGGTGTCACGGGTGTCCCAGGCGTCCCGGCGCTAACGTATGTCGCTAATTTGATAATTCATTATTTTCGGCGCCTGCATCCAGTCTGGCTTATCATATCCAATCCATCTTGTCCAATCCAAATCGTCTTATCAGATCAAACCCATCTTGTCCCATCTTATCTTAAGCCCACCCAATCCAATCCACCCAACCCAATCCATCATTTTATATGTTTCTGCACCTGCGGTGGGCCAATCCAATCCATCTGATCGTATTCGATCCATTTCTTTCAATCCAACCCATCTTATCTTATCCAGTCCATCTTATCCCATCCAATCCAATCCACCCAACCCATACCATAAATTCATTTTTGTCGGCGCCTGCGGCGGGCTTTCTTGTCAAATCCAACTTGCGTAAGTATCTTATCCAACCCATCTTGTCCAATCGAATTTGTCTTCTCTTGTCCAACCCATCTTGTCTCATCTTATCTTATCCCACCCAATCCAATCCATCCAACCCAATCCATCAATTCATTTGTTTCTGCGCCTGCGGCGGGCCAATCCAATCCACCTTATCTTATTCAATCCATTTCTTCCAATCCAACCCGTCCTATCTTATCCAATCCATCTTATCCCATCCAATCCAATCCACCCAACCCAATCCATCAATCCATTTTTGTCGGTGCCTGGGCGCGATCGCGGCAGACTGCGAGGCTCGAGCGTTCGGCGCCCTTTCCTTTCGGAAGCCGAGAGAGAGAGAGAGAGAGAGATAAAAAAAAACAAAGAGAAAGAGAGAGAGATGAGACCAGGGTGACAGGCTGGAGGTCAGGCAGGGTGGGCATTTGATTTCAATCCCTCCCAACCTCCTTGTCGCCTGCAGGGTGGTCGTATAGGTGTATATATATATATATATAGATGCATATCGGAGGTTCGGGGGTGAGATCGCAGTGGAACGGAGACCCCGAGGCGGGAAATCGTTTCGTTTCGTTTGTGTCGTGCGTGCGGGCGAGGCGAAGCTGCGTGGGCTCGCGACAGGAATGAACCCACCGTTGCTAGGGCGAAGTCGAGACAAATGATTCACCCCCGCCCGCCCGTCTGGCGTCGTCCCGCGGTGTCCCATGGTGTCCCGTGGTATCCCCTGGTGTCCGCCGTCGCTAGGGCGAAGTCGGGACAAATGATTCTCCCCCTCCCGCCCGTCTGGCGGTGGCTCGCGGTGTCCCGCGGTGTCCCGTGGTGTCCCGTGGTGTCCTCTGGTGCCCGCTGTTGCTAGGGCGAAGTCAAGACAAATGATTCTCCCCCTCCCGCCCGTCCGTCCGCCCGTCCGGCGGTGGCTCTCGTCGTCCCACGGTGTCCCGTGGTGTCCCGTGGTGTCTTGTGGTGTTCGCCGTTGCTGGGGCGAAGTCAAGACACATGATTCTCCCCCTCCCGCCCGTCCGTCCGTCCGTCCGTCCAGCGGTGTCTCGCGGTGTCCCGCGGTGTCCCGTGGTGTCCCGTGGTGTCCCGTGGTGTCCCGTGGTGTCCCGTGGTGTCCCGCTGGGTGAGACCGATAGTGAGGCCGATAGTGAGATCGATCGTGAGATCGATACTGAGATCGATAGTGAGATCGATGCTGAGATCTATGTAGTGCCCCGAGGTGTCCCGTGGTGTCCCGTGGTGTCCCAAAAAGTTAGATCGATAGTGAGAACGATAGTGAGATCGACAGGTGTCCAGTGGTGTCCCGTGGTGTCTGGGGGTGTGCCGTTGAGTGAGATCGATAGTGGGATCGATCGTGATATCTATAGTAAGATCGATGTGGTGCCCGTTGAGTGAAATCGATAGTGTGATCGATCGTGAGATCGACAAGTGTCTTGTGGTGTCCCGTGGTGTCCCGTTGAGTGAGATCGATAGTGAGACCGATTGAGTCAGATGTTGGTTCCCCCCTCCCCCACCCCCACACAATTTCTTTATCACCCGGAGGATGGTCGTATAGGTGTGTGTGTATATATGTATATGTATATGTATATGTATATGTATATGTATAGGTATATGTATATACACATATACGTTTATGTATATGTATGTGTATATGTATATGTAGATGTAGATATATATCTATCTATCTATATAAAACCTGAAAACATCATTTCCGGGGGGAGGAACGAGAGAGAGAGAAAGAGAAACATATACTCATAAACACCAAAACCAGCAGTGCTTCTTTTGAGGAGGAGGGGGAGGAGGAGGAGGAGGAGGAGGAGGAGGAGGAGGAGGAGGAGGAGGAGGAGGAGGAGGAGGAGGAGGAGGAGGAGGAGGAGGCGGAGGAGGAGGAGGAGGAGGAGGAGGAGGAGGAGGAGGAGGAGGAGGAGGAGGAGGAGGAGAGGAGGAGGAAGAGGGGAGGAGGGGAGGAGGGGGAGAGGGGAGGAGGGGGAGGAGGGGGAGGAGGAGGAGGAGGAGGAGGAGGAGGAGGTGGAGGAGGAGGAGGAGGAGAGGAGGAGGAGGAGGAGGAGGAGGAGGAGGAGGAGGGGGAGGAGGAGGGGGAGGGGGAGGGGGAGGAGGAGGAGGAGGAGGAGGAGGAGGAGGAGGAGGAGGAGGAGGAGGAGGAGGAGGAGGAGGAGGGAGGAGGAGGAGGAGGAGGAGGAGGAAGAGGAGGAGGAGGAGGAGAGGAGGAGGAGGAGGAGGAGGAGGAGGAGGAGGAGGAGGAGGAGGAGGAGGAATGGAAGAGGAAGTGAGGAAGAGGAAAAAAAGGAGGGCATCGCGGAGTATGCGCACGCGCGCGCGCGAGTTCAGTGTGAAAGCCTCGAGCGCGCGCCCTCGACCCCCTGTGACTCTACAGTCCCCCGTTCTCGAGGAGGAGGAGGAGGAGGAGGAATCCGAAACCTTGCGTCGGCGATTGGGGAAGTGACGTGGCAAGCCACAGGCCAAACTCAACGATTCGTCCCGTCAGTGCGCAAGGCTACGCGCAGGGTCGTACGGTCAGGAACTTCTTGACAGCGTGTCGCTCCGCCGGGTCGGGCCCACCGCGCTTCGGAGGGACACGCTAGCCACTTTGCGGTCCCGAGGCGTCAACGTCCCGAGCCTTTCCGAGCCTGCCGGCCCGCGGGACGGAACGACACACTATCTACTCGCAAGGCGTAGCTCGGGCCCCCCCAGGGTTGAGGAGAAAAAACCACCTGTATTCATATATGTGCGTCCATGCCGCCGACTTTATTTGCTGCTGCGCTTGCTGCCCGTGGTCCTCGCGTGGACGAGGGGTGCAACAACGTATAGAGCGTCGCGTAAAGCTTCCAGAGTTGCGTGGGTAAGAGAACTTACTTCTCCTCCTCATCGTTGTCCCCTCCTCGTCATCTTCATGTCTTCATCCTGGTCCATTCCGCGTCCTCCTCCTCGTCCGTCACCGCATCCTTCTCCAATTCCGTGTCTTTCACCCCGTTCCCGTCCTCGTTGTTTTTTATTCATCCTTGTCATCCATGTGCTGTTCCCCGAGCAGTGCTTGCGCGCAGGGGCTCCCAGTCTTATCGATAAGTATAACAGGGGGCCGCATGCGAACCCTACCCCTAATTACCTCCCGCGATTTCTGAGGGGGAGGGTGGGGGGTTCACTTCGCTCGGGGGAGCTCCCGGGCCAAGTGAACCCCCCACCCTCCCCCTCAGAAGTCGTGGGGGGTAGGGGGTAGGGCTCGCATCTGGCCCCCTCAAAAGTATATTTGGATGGGAGAAGCGGGGCTCCGCGTGGTCGGCGCCTCGCTGGCGCCTCGCTGGCGCCTCGTGCGCTGGCTGCGTGCCGCGGTTGCTCGGGTCTTACGGGGCGCCCGCGGGTGCCCCCGGGGGCGCCTCGTTGGCGCTCGCGGGGCGCGGCGGCGGCCTGCCCCGGATGGGGGCCCGCGGTTGTCTTGTGGGCGCCTCTCCTCCTCCTCCTCCTCCTCCTCCTCCTCCGCCTCCTCCTCCTCCTCCTCCTTCTCCTCCTCCTCCTCCTTTTTCTCCTTCTCCTCCTCCTCCTCCTTTTCCTTTTCCTCCTCCTCCTCCTCCTCCTCCTCCTCGCCTCGTGCGCGCGGCCGGTGCGGAGTGGTTTCGCCCGGGAGGCGCCCTGTGGGAGCCCCGTGGGCGCCCACGGAGAGATCGCGCCACATTAGTGGCACCGCGTGGCTCGCGCCGCACGGTTTGCACCACGTCGCTTCCACCGCAATAGCCAGCACGACAGCGCCCACGCCCAGCCAGCTTGCGCACCACACATGCAGGCCATGCTCTCCTCTGGCTTCAGAGACGGCGCGGGAGGCCCCCCGACAGCCCCAAGAGAGAGTTCCAAAAGGGGCCCAACATGGTTCCCAAGGGGGGCCCCGAATTGCCCTCAACGATGTCATGCCAAGAAGACTCCTTGTTATCATATCGATTGGGGCCCTCTGGCGGCCTTCTTGGAGCCCTTTTTAGCATTTTGGGGACTCTCCTGGCTTCACCAACGGCCTCAGATGGTCCCAGGCAGCTCCAAGAGAGCTCCAAAAGGTGCTCGAAATGGTTCCCAAGAGGGACACAACAGTGCCCCGAACGATATCCGACCAAGAGCCTTTGGTATGATCTCGTTGGAGGCCCTCCTTGGGCCCTCTTCAGCCCCTTTGGGCGTTCCTGGGGATTTCCCCTGACACCCAACACGGCCTGGGAGGTCTTCAGACAACTTCAGGAGAGCTCCAAGAAGGGTTCGAGAGGGCCCCAAGAGGGCCCCTAGACAGTGGCATCCAAGAGGCTTCTTGGATGCCACTGTGGGGGTCTCTTGGGGGCCGCCGTGCCAGGCAGTCCTCCGGCCCGACGTACGTGGCAGGGTTGTGCTGGTTGCGCTGCTCATGTGCCAGCCTCTCATGCAAAGTCATCGTCTCGCCGTTCGGGGCCTGCATTTTCTGACGTCGAGCTCAGAAGGGGAACACCTGCTGAAGTTGTAGGCAATGGCATGGTCGACTTCCGACCCCTTGTTGCGGGCCTGCAATTTGCGCGAGCCACCCTCGGCCTTGGTGTTCACGGCCTGCTTCTTCTGCACCTGCTTCTCGGAATCGCACGCCCCCGAACTTCTGCGCTCCGCGGGCGTCGCGGCAACCGAGAAACTCTGGCAGGTTATTGAGGCGACTGGTCGGTCTGGCTTCGCACGAGCTGATTGTGCACTTGCAGGCCTGGGCCAGGAGGGCGACGGTCAGCGATCTTGCAAGGGGGCCCCCGTTGCCCTGGAAAAACGCCCGGAAAACTTGCCGGGAAAACTATCAGAACAAATTAGGAAAAATCCCCGGGAACAAATCCTGGAAAACAGCCCAGAAACATGCATGGAACACTTATCCGGAAATATCTCCTGGGGGAGATTTGGCTGGAGACAACCCGGAAAAAACACGAATATCTAACACCGTTTTTCCTATTACAACGCAATGAAATAATTGAGTTTGCTTTTTTACCGTCTTCTTCCGGGCGACGCGCGCTGATGGTCGGGATGGAGCGCGCCTCAGGCTTGCCCTGGGGGCGCAACCAGCGCAACCAGCGCAACCAGGGCCAGAGTAAAGCGTCAGGAAGGCCCAAAAGGGCACTGAGACAGCTCCCATGGCAGCCCCCACCGACAGTGGCATCCAAGAGGGCCCTCTGGATGCCCTCTGGATGCCACTGTCGAGGGGCCCTCTGGGGGCGCTGTGGAACCCTTCTTGGAGCTGTCCTGGGGCTGTCTCAGGTCCTGCCAGGCCGCGCTCGGGGCGAGAAGGGGCTGCCAAGAAGGCCCCAATAGAGTTCCAAGAGGCCCCCCACGAGGACCCCAAAGAGGGCCCCAAACATTATCTTACCAAGGGCTCCTGGTATGAATGTCGTTGGGGGCCCTTATGGGCCCCTCGTGGGAATTGTTTTGGGCAACCTGGAGCTTTCTCGGGGCTGTCTGAAGCCCCCCCGAGCCGCCATCGGGGCCAGAGGAGGGTTGCAACTGGGCTTCAAATATGTTCCCAAGAAGGCCTCCAACGATATCACACATGAGTTCTCGTGGTACGAGAACAGTTCGGGGCCCTTGCGGGACTCTTTCTGGGTTCCTTTTCGGCCATTGCTGGAATTCTCTTGGGACTGTCTGGGGCTCTGCTGTGCCGTCGTTGGGACCAGATGAGAGCCAGGCTATTCCGTGTGGCGCAGGCTATGGGATTCGAGCCACGTGTTGCCAGCTATGCGGCGATACCTGAGTGGTGCAAGCTACAGCCAAGTCGCTGAAACGAGGAACCGTCTGGGTAAGAAAGGGGCTCGATGTTCCTTGGGTCCCTCTATATGGCTTTTCCTCTAGCCTTCCTCGTGCACGCAGGCGCTTGTGGGGCCACAAAATCACCACCTACCAAACCACCCCAACCCAACCCGAAGGCCTCAATTTGCCTTCCATTTCCAGTGTGGGGGGGGGGGTCGGGGAACGTTGAAAAAACACATGGAACCCTTACCCCCCCAACCCGAAATTCGGGTCAAATTCGGGTCTTCGGGTTGGGTTGGGGTGGTCTGGTAGATAGTCAAAAAGGGGCTTCGTGCCCTGTTCCTCGTTCCTCCTCCTCAGCGGCCCGACCGCATGGGGTGCAAGCTACAGTGGTGCCCTCGGTGTGGTGCGAGTCCTGTGGGTGCCCACGGGGAGCCCTCGGGCGCCCGCCGGGCGAAGCCCCGCCGTCCAGCCTGCGCGCGAGGCGCGCGCGAGGCTCCCGCGGGGGGGCCCACCGGGCGAAGCCCCGTCGCACCTGCCCAGCGCACGAGGCGCCCACGAGGCTCCCGCGGGTGCCCACGGGGCGAAACCCCACCGTGCCCACCCAGCGCCTGAGTCGCCCTCGAGGTGCCCACGGGCGTCCACTCGGCGAAGCCTCGCCGTACCCATCCAGTGACTCATCAGGAGAAGTGCGACTCCTCGATGCAAGCATTGTTTGAGGAATAATGATTTACAGCGTCACGATTGTCGTGTGATTACGTGCCCCGCCATGCGGAGCACGCTGGCAGGCTTCCGTGGGTGCCTGGGAGGCTTCTGGGTGCTTTTTAGAGGCTTCTGAAGGACCTCTCGGGGCCGCTTGGGGGCCTCTTTGGGGCTCGCGTGGGGCTCGCGTGGCCTCGCGTGGGGCTCGCGTGGGGCTCCGTGGGGTCGCGTGGGGTTCGCGTGTGGCTCGCGGGCCCGCGTGGGGCCTGCGTGGGTCGTGCTTGAGGCTCGCGCGGGGCTGACGCGGGGCTCGCGTTGGGCTCGCGCGAACTCCGCGCGAGTCCGGCAGAGCCTGGCGCAAGCCCCGCGCCAGTCCCGCGCGACTCCGACGGAGCCCGACGCAAACCCCGCGCGAACCCCGCGCGTGACCAGCGTGGACACAGCGCAGGGCCCGCGCGAACCCCGCCGTGTACCGCTGCTTTCCGGTGCATAGACATGAACAGCCGCGTGCCTCCAGCGATAGCCGCTTTATACTCGCCATTTGTCGCGAGCGCTACTTGAAGCAGCGGCAGCGTTGACGAGACCGAGTGGCAATGAGCATGCGCGCGCGCCCGTTGCAGACGCAGCGGCGCGCGTGCATTCTGGTGGCAAGCTGGCCGCGTTGAGGCCAGCGCCGACCCTCTGTTCAGGGGGCCATCGCAGCGCGAAATGTGGCTAATTGCCTCCCGCGCACCTACAAACCATCAAATCCTTTTTTTAAGTGCAATTATTTCTAACATCCTGTGAGGTGGTTGGGGAGCCCGACAGCGTGTCGCTGATGCCGCCGTAGCGACACGCGAAGCAAAAGTTCCCGACCGTGACGTGGCCGCGCTCCGCGCTGAGCGGCCGGAGCCAGGGAGCCGCCCTTCTCTCCAGGAAGGCGGCGCGAGGGCGCGAAGATGACCTCGCGTCGTGAGGTGCGAAGCGAGAAGTTCCGCGACCTTATGTCCGCAGGGGTCCCCAGAGGTCCCCAGAAGGTCCCTGGAGGTTCTTGGCCTCCAGAGGCTTCCAGGGCCCAAGGAGGGCTCACAGCGCTCCGAAGTCTCGGCCTTCGATCCTCGGACCCCCGTCGACGAGGAGATCCGTCCAAAATCTGGTCAGAATCAGTCCTCAGACCCCTCCTGGGGTCAATCCTGGTTAGTTTTTCGAGCTGCGTTCGGCAGTGCCGACGAGAGCCCCCAGAAGCAGTGGAACGCAGTGAAGCAACGTCGTTCGTCGTTGTCGGCGGCAGAATCCGAAGCCTACGCTCGCCGATCAACGATTCAGGCAACTCGATGGGCGGCGGGGGTGGGGTTCGGATGTCGCCACCTACCGTCGTCGTCGCTACCGTCGTCGTCGTCGTCGTCGTCGTCGTCGTCGTCGTCGTCGTCGTCGTGTGGAAGGCGCGGCTGCGGGCCTCGAGGCGCCTGCGAGAGCGGCGGAGGCCGCGCCCGCGGAGGCGCTGCTGGCCGGCTGGCTGGGCCTCCTCGCCGAGAGCGCTTCGAAGCCGCGGCTGCTCGACTTGCGGGGGGCCTGCGGCGAGGCGGCGGGACTTCGCCGTCGTCACCGCCGCCGCCGCAGCTTGCCGCTTGCCGACTGCTGCTGCTGCTGCTGCCGCCGCTTGCCGCGGCCGTCGCGGCCGCCGCGCCGCCGCCGCCGCCGCCGCCGTCGTTGTCGTCGTCGTCGCCGTCGCCGTCGTCGTCGTCGTCGTCGTCGTCGTCGTCGTCGTCGTCGTCGTCGTCGTCGTCGTCGTCGGCGTCGTCGTCGTCGTCGTCGTCGTCGTCTTTGTCATTGTCGTCGTCGTCGTCGCCGTCGTCCCCGAATTTCGATCGAAGATCAATGCTCGAAGGTTTTCCCCCATTTTCTTGAGTGTTGGGTCCTTGTTTTGAATCAGCAGCGCCGCGCGTCTCCTTCTCTATCACTTCCTCATCATCGTAGTGGATTGATAGATTATCAGACAAAGGCATGTGTTGCATAGAAGTTGTCAGGGAATGCAGGGTTGCGCTGGATCCGCTGCCAGTTGCATGGGTCCCTTCGCGCGCACTCTATTATACAACATACCGCTTCCCATCGCTTTGCATCCTGAGAAAGAGTCTATTATTGTCCTCTCGCTCTACATAGCAATTGGTGGCGGAACATCTTGCTCCACCGCCATGCTCGCCGCCTCGGCCCGCGAGGCTTCTCTCCGTGCCAGTGGCGACCGTTCTACGTCGATTGCGACATCCCGCTCAACATCCCGCTCTCCACATTCCGCTTCACCATCGTGCTGTTCGTCTTTCTCGCCGCGGCAGGCGGCGCGCCTCGAGGGGCCATCGGGGCCACCCCGGCCCAGCCGCCAGGACTGGCGCAAGCGACCCAACACGACTACTTCCACGAGTTCATCAATTACAAGGAAGGCGCCTCCCGCGCCCCGGGTACCCCCTTCCGGGCACTTTCGAACTGTGTTCGAGATGCTCGGGTCCGAGATGCTCGGGGGCCCTTCGTCGTCACAGCGTTCGCTTGTGAGCGCGGCCGTCAGCGTCAAACCGTCGAACGAATTGATTTCCACGTTCACAGTGTCGGCACAGAGCCCCGAGCTACGCGTAACTGTGTTGCGGAAGCCCGAGGGGTAAGAGGACAAGGGCGCATCGCCTTCATTGCGTCCGCGTGTGGGTGTAGCCAACAATGTCGAGCAGTCGTTCGATCCGACGCTCACATCGTCGGTGTCGGCAGAACGTCCCGAGTCAGCCGCAACCACGTTGTGGAAACCGGGGTGGCACATGCAAGCAATAGCGGGAATGCAAAGGAGGGTCGGGCAATTGTGCTGCCATCCTTCCGGGGAACTATTACACAAGCTCGGGACTATTCGCTATCCGTTCTCCGGGACATGGCCTTCAACGTTACCTGCGCGCTGTTTGCTTCTCGTCAGACCTGGATCCCTTTGCGTATTCTTCTTGACTGCTGTGCAATCGGCAGTGCGCAGTGCACTGACAATACGACGTGCGACGAGTTCTCTCACCACTATGTGGCGGGGTGCTCCGAGTGCAGCCCACGCGCCAATCGAACGACAAAACAATTGACCCGATGCGCTGATGATGAGGAAGAACGCACCAGGGACAGATACCCGCGGCGGCTTCGAGTATCACCATCAGAACACCGCCGTTGGTGGGTGCCAGGAGCGCCGCGCCTCCTCGACACCTGGGGGGGGCCCCACTCTGGATGGAACGCCATTGGAGTGGGCGCGGTCGCTGCCATCAGCTGAAGGTGGTGGCGGCAGCGGCAACGTGCGCCACCTCGGCACTTGGTGGCCAGAGCAGCGAGCTCGCGTGCTTTTTTCAGCGCTGGGTGCGGGGGGAAGATGATGTGGTCAGTGGCGAACTCCGACCTCAACGAACTCCGCCCAGCGGCCCACTTGGCCGGCGTGGCTCGCGAGTGCGCGGGCGAGTGGCCGCCGGTGGTCTTCGCCCGAGGTATTCGCGCCAGCGGCGCGGCAATTCGGCGCCGCGCATGACGTGCCTCACGCGCAGTCTGGCCCAACGTTGGTGCCAGTTCGGAGATGGGGGGCGCGCGCGCAGGCAGCGTCGGCTTCGATTAACTTCGACCAAATGCCGCAGGAGCGCATCGACAACTTCCCCGCGAAGTTCGACATCCGCCGCGACGGGGCGCAGCAGGCGGGTCAACTCATAATCGGCTGCGAGGCCCTGAGCTACCTCTTGCTGCGCGCGGTGGGCGCGTCGAACGTTGAGTTCGCTATCACCCGGCAACGCTGCGACGTGGCCTGCCCGACGTGCGCGCCGCAGCTGGCGCGCGTGATGGGCCAGCTACGTAGATTTGGTCATGTGATCGGAGGGTCGCCGGGCAATCTCGCCTCGGCCGTGCGTTCGTCGCAACGCTGGGCGTTCCTCGCGGGTGCGTCCGCGCGCGATCAGGATCCGAGTGCCTCTGGCGCTGACGCCAGATCGAGCTGGGATGGCGCGGGCCCTTCAGCCCTGCAAGATCGGCGCCGCGTCCGCCCGCAGCGCCGGCTGCCGCCGGTGCAGGCCCGGAAGCGCCGTGGGCGGCAAACCCACTGGCAGGTTTTGCCTCTGGTGCTGGCTCCCGCGCCATCAGCTCATTCAGAAAGGAGAGTCGCTGCCTACGACTACTCCGGGGCGCGTTTCAGGCGTCCTTCGTGCGACTCAGAGGAGCGCCTCGTGCGCGACTGTCCCCGTCGGCGCCGGCAAGGTCGCGGCCAGTGCCCCAGCTTCAGCAGTGCCCGCGCCGCCGGCGCCCGCACCCTCGCCACTTGCGCGGCTGGGGCGCCGCGAACTGCCTGGGCTTGCTGCTCAGTGGCCCGCGCCGGTTGCCCACTTGGTCTGGGTGACCAGAGGGACTTGCGGGGTGCCCGAATCTGTGATTCTGGGGCCCGACAGTGGTTAACCCACGCAGAGCGCCGATGCTTGGAATGGCGGCCGGCCGTCTCCAGCATCGGCAACTCCGCGGCTGGCGCCAGCAGCGGCAGCTCCCAGTGCTTCGTCCGGCGGCTCCTGGCAGGCAGTTGGCCAGAGCCATTGGTCACATTGGGTGGGTGTTTTATGGTCTTCATCAGCGTCGCCCAACCCCCATGCGGCCGAACTCGCCAGGAGATGGGCGACCTCGTGGGGCGCGTGCGACGAGGCTCTGCTCAGCCGACGGACAGGGCAATTATGTTGCCAGTCCGCGCGGCAGGAGTGGGGGGCGCAGCGGCTGCGGCGCCCGCGGCATCCGCAGCGCCGCCATCGCCGTCGCCGTAGGGCTGGACCAGAGTGGCCAGTGTTTTCTCGCTGGGGCCACAGCGTGGGCGCGACTGGGTAAGCGACATCAATGCCCGAGCCGCAGCGCCAGCTGCCCCGCCTGCCGAAGTGCAGTTCCGGCGCCGGAGTTTCCTAGCAATCTGGCCCTCTTCGTCCGGCGCGCCCCCGTTGACGTGGGCCAGCCATCTGGGAGAGTGGCCGCGTGGTTCGCCGGCCGAGACGCTTGTGTGTCCAGTGGCGTGCGATCCGAACGCGGAGGAGGCTCCGCGCTCGGCCGCGCGCAACGACGACGCGTCGACGGGCTCCACAGCTCCCAGCTAGCACTCGAGCTCTTACGACAAGAGGACGAGCCCCGACGACGAGCCGCGCAGAGGTGGGCCGAAACCCTTACTAATCCACCTCCTGTGCTGGCTGCCGCACCAGCTGCACCCTGCGTCGCGGTCTTCGTCGGCGACGACTGGGAATGTCCTGTCTGCATCGTGGCCTTCGTACATGGTGATCGAATTTCATGCCTGCAGTGCGCCGCATCTTGCGCCGGGCATGCCGCCTGCGGCTCATGCAGAACACCGACGCGCGCCTGGCGCGCTGCCTGGCGCGCCGCGCGCGGCCCAGCCGACGTCGTCGCCGATTTCCGATTCATTGGTGTAGATCGTGCTGCAGCGGGCTGGGCCCGCGTGGCAGACCCTGGTGCCCCGGGTCCGGCACCTGCGGCGCTGGCCCGACCGATGCCGGACGACGGCGTGCCACAGGAGATGCCGCCGCAGCGGGGCACCGCCCAGACTCCTCGGCTCGCGCCGACACCTCTGCACTCCGCGGCAGGACGGCCTCCTGGCGGCGTTTCCAGTTTGGCGTCCACTGCCGACGTAGCAGTGCCATGCAACGCCCGCCTGGACTTGCGCGCCCCGCCGCGCCGACCGACGAAATTCCGGCGGTGGCCGACCTCGTCGGGCGCAGGCCCCGCCCGCGTGCGTCCCGGTAACCCAATTTGGCGTTTTCATTCATTCAGTAGAGCGCTTCACGGCCCCGTACGGAGCTCCACCGAGGCCCTCAGTGGGGCCGTCCGCGCGCGCCCCGGAGACCCAAGTCGGCGCGCCGCCCGCGCAGTGCAGCGTTCCCCCCCGCCCAGTGCAGCGCTTCGCGGCCCCATAGGGGCTTCGCCGAAGCAGATATTGAACATTGCGGTGCCCGCAACTGCATATGTTTGGGGCCTTCGCCAGGATTTTGGTGTTTTGTATTCCTCCTCCTCCTTCTTCCTCCTCCTCCTTCCCTTATTTCTTCTGTTGGAGTTGTCCAGGTCGCCGAAGGAATCCTATTGCTGCCCCGAGGGATCTTATGGATTTCCAAGGGAATCCAATGGTTTTCTGAAAGGAGCCCATGGGTGTACTCGGGGATCCTATGGCTTTCCTAAGGATTCAGATATGTGTTCTGACAGTGTCCGATGGCTTTCTCAAGGGGTCCCATGGCTAGCCTTGGGAGTTTTTTGGATGTCTGTAATTTTCCTGTAGATGTCCTAAGGAATCCGATGGATGTTCCAAGGAGCCCGATGCATGTCCTAAGTGTTCCCATGGATTTCGGAAGGAATCATGTTTGGAATTTATAGGAATCCTGTGGGCTCCCGAAGGAGTCTTAATGATTTCCTGAGGGATCCTGAGGACTTTCGGTGGACTATGGATTTCCCAAGGCATCTTGTGCGTTGTCTGGGGGATTCCCATGAATTTTCAAAGGCATCTTATGGATTTCTGAAGGGATCCGATGGATTTCCGAAGGAATCTTACGTATTACCTCCGGAGTCGCATGGATTTCCAAATGAGTCCTTTGGACTTCCGGAGGGATCTCATGGATTTCTCAAGGAATCCGAAGGATTCCCGATGGAATTTTCGAGCCCCGCAGGTCACGGTCGAGCAGGACTACAAGTTCTCCGAGCCAGCAAAACGAGACTGGCGCATTCGCAGGTCTAGGCCGTCTAGATGGTATCCGAGCAGATGGGGTCGGAGGATCGCGTCGCCGACGCGTCGCGGATGCGGCTCGATGTGGAGCCCGTCTTTCTCCGCGCTGACATCGCCGATGCGTCGCCGACGTCGCCGATGCATGGCCATTGCGTGGCCGATGGGCCCCCGATGCATCGGCGATGCCGCGCGATCTTCCGACCGCATCTAATGGGGGCCCCATTGAGGAGGCCTTGCAGGGCACCTTGGCGCACCGAGCTCACCTAGCAGTGCGCGATCATGAGCTGCGAGCAGACCAAGAAGGGCGACGCCGTCTAGCTGGTCACGGTGAACGCGCTGCTCGGCGAGATCGAGGAGCGCGCGGGCGCCCCCGGGAACGTTCTGGCGATGGGGCCCACGGTGGCCGTCGCCTGGGCCCGAGGCCAGGGCGAGAGCGAGCCCGCCACCCAGCAGCCCGAGTGGCAGAAGCGCTGGGCCGAGAGTCGAGGTGTCCAAGCAGGGGGCGGGCGCGGCCGTCGAGTGCCGCGACGCCCTCAAACAGCCGCCCGAGAACGCCATGCAGGCCGCCGCGAAGATCGCCCGAAAGCTCGGCGCCCTTGGCCCTGCCGAGGAACGCGTTGCGAGCGGCGACGAGAATTTCCAAGCGGATGGCTGGACTTGCGGGCTCTGGGTGACGAGGTGGGTCGAGCGCGCCTTGCGCGAGATCCCGGGCGAGGGCCGCCAGCCGCCCATCGGCGTCGCCCAGGCTCGCGCTCGAGGCAACAAGTGGATCCAGATGCTGCAGGGCGCGAGCGACAACCGATCCGCCACGGCCAAGGCCAAGGTCAAGGCCGGGAGCAAGGGCATGGCCAAGCCGCCGAGTGGCCCGACAGCGCCAGGGCCCAGGTACGGCAGCTTCGAGAAGGCGCAGGCTGCCGCGCCAGCGTGCGCGAAGTGCCTACCGCGCAAGGGCGGCCCCATCGGGTGCCGGGCCTGCGTGGGCGAGTGGTTTGAGCATGTGCGCAAGAGAGGTTCCTTGGCGAGAACTGCCAAAGATCTCGAGCTCTCAGGCAAGCTCTAGAAACCAACTCTCGCCGAGCGCCCAGAGCGTGGAATCATCGTCTTCACCATCTTCAGGCCTCCCGTATTTTTCCATTGAAGCCCTTTGGAATCCCAACAAGGAATCCGATGGATTTCCTAAATGATCTCATGGCTTTCCGGAGGAATCGACTTGCTTTCCTTTGGATTCCAGTGGATGTCCTAAGGGGCCCCGTGGAATTCCGACGGACTCTAATCGATGTCTTTAGGATTCCTATGGTTTCCCACTGGAATCTTATTGGTGTCCCATGGGGCTCTATTGATTTCCATGGGGATCTAGGTTTTTATGCTTGTGTTTGTATGTGCTGTCTATACGCCCTCTTCTCCTTCTCATCCTCCTGCGCGCTGGACAATTTGCTTACGGGTACCCTCACTGAGCCCGACGCTTGTGCGGGTCGTTTCCGGCCCGCCGCCGATGAACAAGTGTGTGTGTGGTGTGTGTGTGTGTGTGTGTGTGTCTGTGTGTGTGTGTGTGTTCATGTGTGTGTGTGTGTGTGAGTGTGTGTGTGTGTGTGTGTGTGTGTCTGTGTGTTTATGTGTGCGGTCGTGCGTGCGTGCGTGCGTGCGTGCGTGCGTGCGTGCGCGCGCGTGTGTGTGTGTGTGTGTGTGTGTGTGTGTGTGTGTGTGTGTGTTGTTTGTTATTATTTACGCTGGCGGTTCATTGATTCCGACTCCTTGATGCAGTCATTGCTACAAGAACTCGGGTGGGTATGGGGCTACGCTGCGATAAGCTCCACCTGATACAACGTAGCTGCAACAGTGACATCCGGTTCCCATCGACAGTCAGACAGGAGTTCCAAAGGTCATATGGTCCTATGGTGTAGTTGGGAGCTGCTCGGTATAATTCCTGCCGCATCATTGCCAAACTCAAGTGGCGCATCGGGGCCGCCCGACGGTAGCTTCCAAAATCTTACAAGGCATGGGGCCACACGTCGTTCGAGTAGTTTGCGAGCCTGGCCGGCGCGCTTGCGCATGTGAGTGTGAGTTGTCTGTTTCGTTTCTTCGCCCTCCCCTCCCATCCCCCCCTGCCTCCTCGTCCTCCTCCTCCTCCTCCTCGACCTGCTTCTCCTTGATGATGTTGTTTTGGGTTAGTTGTCGTCGTTTTTTGCTCAGACTTCTTCCCCCTTTCACCCAGCCGAGATTTCATTTGGTTGCGCTTCGATCTTGATTCCAGGATTCGTTAGACTCCTGAATCAAGGTTGTTGCTCCTTGTTCTCCTCCTCCTGATCCCTCTCCTCTTTCCCTTCCCCTCCTTATCCTCCCCTCCTCTTCCTTATCCTCCCCCCGAGCCAGGGCAACGTTTCACCTATTTCCTGTCGTGACTGCTTGAGCCTGATTTTTTTGCCTGCGCTTCGGGCGGGGCGGCGTACGGATTGTGAGTGAGTGAGTGGGTGGGGGCCCCCTTTCCGCGTGGCCACGTGGTTGCGGCTGGACGCGGCTCGAGACACTGGTCGGAACCGTGTCCTGGATGGAGGGATCGGGGAACGATTTGGAGCGAAAGTGGCCTTCGGCCGCCTCGGGCCATGGCGCCAGCAGAGATCACCCCACGGTTCAACCTCCGCACGAGCTGCGGCATCGACGGCTCCTGGGAGCCCCGGGGGGAGGGTCGGCCTGCCTGGATTTCGCGGGCCCCCTGGAGGCTTCCAGGAGGCCCCAGGAGCCCAGAGGTCTAGGCCTCCTGGGAGGGGTCCGAGCACATGGGGTCGGAGGATCGCGCCGCATCGCCCATGCATCGACAATGCGGCTCGAGGGGGAGCCCGTGTTTCCGACGTCGCCGATGCATCGCCCACACTTCGGCGATGCATCGGCGATGCGGCGCAAGCCTTCGACCCTATCCAATCGGCTCCCATCTAGAAGGCCTCTGAGAGGGGTCTCGAACTCCTCCCCCCCCCAGGTGGAGCAGTGGGCGGTCGTGGAGCCCGCGTCGGGCCGGGTGGCCTGCAGGCTGACCCGGGAGCAGGCCGGGCGCCTCGCCGCGCTCGCCACCGCGAGCCTCGCGGACGAGGGCCTGCTGCGCCGCGTGGCGGCGGATGGCCGGAGTGCGGCGCGCGCCGTGGCGAGTGCGGAGAAAACTGGGCGTCCTCGGGTGCCTCCTCACGGGTTCCTGCGGCCCCTGTGTGCGGGGGGGAGGCGGGGAGGGGAGGGGCAGAGGGAGGGGGAGGCGGGGATTCGGCGGCCGACGGTGCGGATCAGAGCGGATCCTGCTCCGCCCTGGAGCTCGAAGAGCTCTCGGCCAATCCAGGCGCGCCCTGTCGGCGAAGCGAGAGCTGCTGGTCCCCTGGGGGGAGCACAACACCTCGGGTCATTCCCCCAGGCCTGTCCTGGGCGGCATCGGCACGAACACTAAAGTGGCTTCCCAGTAGGGGGGTGCCTGGACTCACGCAGTCTTTTGGGCCTTCCTCTCTGCGACCACTGCGTGCAAACACACCTCCCACAGCTTCAGCAGGACGCGACGTTCAGACGGACCATGAGCTGGTGTCCTAGCTGCCGCGTTTTTTTCCACCCTCTCCCCGACCACCCCCGCCAGCTCCCGTGCCCCCCTCGCTTCCCTGTCACTTGGCCAGAGTTCAGGGGGTCTGGGGTGGTTCGAATCCTGTGGACTGGAGCCTTCGGACGTGTTCACGATCTCACGGCGAGGAGGAGGCGGTGGAGGAGGAGGAGGAGGAGGAGGAGGAGGAGGAGGAGGAGGAGGAAACGGAGGATGAGGCCGGGGGCTCCCAGAGGTCTCCAGTGGTCTGGAGCTCCCCTTTGCAACAAGCTCTGGAGGCCAGACAGGATCAACATTAGACACCGCCTCGATCCTCGGTCGGGGATCGAGTATCGGAGATCGGAGGAGCAGGGGCTACATGGGGCTGCAGTATACGGCGAGTGCCCTCGCTTATCAGCGCAAGAGACCAGCACTGCTTGGCCTCGAGCAGCACCTGCCACTCACGTTCGAACCGGCACGACTCTCCGATTCAAACGGCGGCATCCCGCTGCAGAAGACATTGCCCAGATGCGCCCTATACTGTAGGTACATGGCAGCACCCTCCTGCAGCAATCGTGCCTGCACGCTAGCCGAACTGCGGCCCCCGGCTTGCTCCCCCTTTTCCGAGACCTTAGGGGGGAATCCGCATCATCACCAAATCTTTTGTTTGAGCGGATTATGGGTGACGATTTTTGAATTAGGATATTTCAGGCCGCGTTTTTTTGTGTATTGTATTGTCTGGGATAAGGAAGGTGACGCGCGCGTCGAATTATTCGTTCGACTGTGAGGAATTGCTGGAGATGCCAGAGTCGCCCGTTTCGTCAGACACGGTTTTTGCAGTTCAGGTCGCCAAGACACAATTTCGTCTCCTCGCCCTGGTTCTCTGCGCATTCCCCGCTGTTGCCCCCTTGCCGCGCCGCGGGGGCCCCTCGCGCACGACTGCCCAACAGGAAAGCGAACGCACCCATGGCCGTTCAGAAGAGGGCGATGCGCACACAGCAGCATTTCCGTCGACATCAGTCATCTGGCTATGTCTGCGCCAGCACCTGCAGCGGTGCCTGCCCAGAGTACCTCTCATCGGTCTGCTCCCGGAGTGCTGCCTCGAAGGTGGGGCCGATCGCCCCTCCTCCAGGCCGATCGCAGACATCGGATATTTTCATTTGCTAATTGATGGTGCGACGCAGCAGCGTGCTTGCGCAATCCCACTCGGATGCGCAGCTTCTCCTCGTGTCGCGTCACCCCGCGATGACATGCTAGAGGATCTCGGGTAACTTCCTCGGGTCGTCTCCAAGAGCACCCGCGAAGCTCTTTCCTCGGCCCTCCCCCTCCCTTCGCTCTTCTCCTTCCTTCCTCCTCCGCCCCCACTGGGCTCCGCCATCTTCCCGCCCCCGTCCGGCGCCCGAGACCCCCGTGGCGCGCCCGGGACCCGTCGCGCCCAAAGAAGCCGCGGCCTTGGCATTCGCAGCGGGCTTCGCCGCAGGTTCCGCCGCGGCGGCCGCGGCCTCCGCGCGCGGCCGCGGGCGGCCTCCATGCAGGGGCCGCGGCCGGCGAGGAGACTGCCAGCGCAGTCGAGCCGAAAGGGGGGGGGGCGTACCGTGGAACGTCGCGACCCGATTCGCCCTGGGTCCGCAGGCGAGATGCGCGGGCGAGGAGGTGGGCCCCCTCAGCGCGCAAGGCGGCGCGCCGAGCGGCGCGCTAAGAGCGGTGCGCTAGACGGCGCGCTAAACGGCGCGCTAAGCGGCGAGCTAAATGACGCGGTTGAACGGTGCGCTAAGCGGCGCACTGAATGGCGCGCTGAACGGCGCGCTCAATGGGGCGCTGAGCGGCGAGCTGGCGTCTGCGGTGAGACGCGACCATGAGCGCGCCGTGCCGCTCGGCGGGCGTCCGGAAACCGACGCGGCGCTAAGTTGTGGGCTAAGTGCGTTAAGTGCGCCGTTACATTTTTCTTTCTGACTCAGCGTGTAAGTGCAGCGGCGCATTCAGCCCGCAATTCAGTGCGATAAACAACCCAGCCTGCCACGTCTGCCTCGCGCCAGGCTGGCGAAAGCTCAGGTGCAGGATTGCCCGGGGCCCAGTCGAGCCGGGGGAAGGCTCGGCGCCGACCCCGGCAGAATTGGGGAAGAAACGCCGCGGACCGCGCGAACCGAGCACAGGCCCCGCGCAAGCTCGCGGCCCAAGGCCGCGCAAAAGGGCGCCCTGAATGGCGCGCTGAATGGGTCGCTAGTCGGCCCGCTAAATGGCGCGCTAAACAGTGCGGTTAATGTCGCGCTTAACGGCGCGCTGGGCGGCGCGCTAAACGGCGGGCTAAACAGCGCGCTGAACTTCGCGCTAAGCGGCGCTCTAAATGGCCTGCTAAACGGCTCGCTGAACACCGCGTGGAACGGCGCGCCTTTGGCGCCAGCTCTTGGCCGCCTGAGCCATGCGCGGGCGCGCCGCGGCATTTTGCGCGCGCCCCTGAAGGGGCTAGCCTTTGCAGATGCCTGTTCGAAAAAGGCGGGCCCAGGAGGGCTTCCGTCGCCGTTTAAGGCTCTCTTCGAACCCTGGCGGGCAAGAAGCGCCTTGGGACAATCCCAGACTACGTCAAAGACGCACTCGGTACCCCGCCCCAGGAGCGACCAGTGCAGGCCCCGAGCAGGCGACGAGTAGGCAGCACCAGAGAAGCCCTTGGAACGCTTTCCGAGAAATTCAGGTCAAGCCAGCGAAAACCGCGAGGCGGAACCTCTCGCCAACGAGGGCGAAAACGCCTTTCCGCTCGCCCATTGCCTGCGCCCCCAAACAGCCCTTGTATGCTTGCGCGGCAAAGCTGAAGTCCCTCTAAGGGGCTAATACCTCTGCGTCGAATCCTCTTCCCGGCGCGTCGCGCGTCGCGGCGGGCGCGCTGGCGGGGGCGGAGGCGGCGGATGGGGTGGGCAGGATTGGTGGGGCGATTGGATCGGTGGGGGCGCGGGGGAGGGGCGGCGCGGGGGCGGGGGGAGGAAACGCGTTGTGCCTTTGCCTTCACTTGCGGTCGTCCTGCCCCTGTCGCAGTGCATTTTTCCCTTGTCTCCCTGGCGCTCCTCCCAGCCTTTTCCCGTCGCCCGCCGCCCGCTGCCCCGTGGCTCCGTTCCTCCTTCGCGTGCCGTCCCTCTTCCCTCGCCCGTCGCCCGCCCCCCTGCTTTCCGCCTGGTGAACTTTCTTTCTGCGCAGTCATGTCGAGCGCGGCGGCGTCGCCGCCCGCGGCGCGCTGGAAGATCAATTGCGCGGTGTGCCACAGCAAGGGCCACTCCAGAGAAAACATGGCCACTCGCCGCCAGGGAAGCGGCGCGCGAATAGCCGTTCTACGCGCACTCGCTTGCCCGGATCTTCAGTGACCGCCCTTCAGAGGAGTAATAATTTTGAAAGTGGGCCGAAGTTGCAGCCAATTCTTGCTCGCCGCTCTGGATCCAGTCAGGGGTGGCTCGCTCGGGTTCCTGCTGGCCGGTCTCTGAAGCGGCGCTCGATGAGTCGTCCTCTTGGCGCAGTCGTTTCCCGATTCGGCTTGACATGTTCGCGTGGGCTGCGGGGCGCGAGCAGGGCGCCGCGCCTGTGCGATAGTTCGCGCCGATTTCTGGGGATGGCCCAAAAGAACGCCCGCGCGCGCGAGGGGCGGGCATTCCTATCGCATCCCGGTGCGCTTTCGGCACCGCCCCCCGCCGCCCCTAGAATCCCAGCAAAGGGGAGAGCAGCCGCTGCCAAGCTCGCCAAAGCTGAAACTGCACACGCGGCCGCCGCGCCGCGCTGCCGTAGTCGCCGGACTCCGCCCAGGTGGTCCGGCTTGAGCGGGTCCGCCACAACCCGCGCCGTGGTGCCGAGCCTGCTCCCCGCCGGCCGGGCCAGCTGCCCCCGCCGCGGGGCGCGGCTCGCAATCCTCCGCGCAGGCGCGCGGAGGCGGGAGCAGACCGCGGCGAACCGGTGCGCTCCGTTTGACATCAGCGGGCGGGCTGTGGCCCGCTCGGATATGAGAGTCTTCTGCCCGTATGCTCAAGAGCTCTTCGAGTCGAAACGTCAGCGGCGAGACAGATGACGGCAGCAGCAGTAACGAAACGTGGTGACAGTGTCGCCTATCCCTTAGGATTTCCACGGAGGAGGAGGAGGAGGAGGAGGAGGAGGAGGAGGAGGGAGGAGGAGGAGGAGGAGGAGGAGGAGGAGGAGGAGGAGGAGGAGGAGGGAGGAGGAGGAGGGAGGAGAGGAGGAGGAGGAGCCGCCGCCGCCGCCGCCGCCGCCGCCGCCGCAGCAGCAGCAGCAGCAGCAGCCGCCGCAGCAGCCGCAGCAGCCGCAGCAGCCGCCGCAGCCGCAGCCGCAGCCGCAGCCGCAGCAGCAGCAGCAGCAGCAGCAGCAGCAGCAGCAGCAGCAGCAGCAGCAGCGCAACCCTCAGGCTAGCGGCGGCGGGCGGCGCCTCGGAGAGGCCGCGCGAGCGGCTGGCCGCTCCGGGGACAGGGTCCAGCGTGGCCCTCAGTGCGTGCCTGGATCCGCCGATCGGGGCCGCCATGCCGTGAGCACGCCTCCAGAGGGAAGTACAGGAGGGGAGAGAGAGAGAGAGAGAGAGAGAGAGAGAGAGAGAGAAAGAGAGAGAGAGAGAGAGAGAAAGAGAGAGAGAGAGAGAGAGAGAGAGAGGGAGGGAGTGAGGAGGGGAGGGAGGGGAGGGGCGGAGAGGGAAGAAGGACAAGGAGAGGGAGGGGATGGGGAGGAGTTGAGGGAGGGGAGGGAGGGACGGGGGAGGAGGGAGAGGCACCAGTTCAGACGACCAGGTCTGGTCCAGGGCCCTAGTTGTTCCTAAGAACGCCGGGGGCGTTTTTTTTTTTTTTTTTTTGGTGTGTTTTTTGTTATTTTGTTGTTTTTGGGGTTTTTGTTCTCTGTTGTTGTTGTTGTTGTTGTTGTTGTTGTTGTTTTCTTTATGGGGAAAATGTATACATATAAAACATCTATATACATTTACATATATATATATATATATATATATGCATATACTTGTTTTTGTCCGTTTTCCACTTTTGGGGTTGCGATCAACAACAACAGAAACAGAACGGTGGCCCGAAACGAACTGAAAACGTCGCCCTCGAGCTACAAACGAGAAGCAAGCGGAGTGCCCACGCGGGACGCCAGGCCCCACCGCGGACCAGGGGCTGCGCAGGCCTGCCTCGCAAGGCGGGAGGCGCTGCCGCAAGAGCAGGGGCGGGGTGCTGCCCTCCCCCTGGCGCGGCGGGCAGAGGACCCCGACTGGAAAGCATACAGTCGGGGCGTTGAACGTCTACGATAACCTATGAGCAGGCTGCCGCCCGCTCCCGATAGTCAGATTGAACCCGACTTGATGCGAGTGATACAGTCGGGGCGTTGACCTAAGGAACCCCAAATAACGAACGAGGCCCTTTGTTTTTCCAGAAGTGAAGCTTCGATTTGCCATTTGAGAACCTGAGGAAAGCCCCAGGCAAACGGTAAAGCAATCAGGGAACAGCGAGCCCCTCCCCAAACGAACGGGGTTCCTTCTTCAGCGCCCCGATTGCAGCGGGTTTCTGGGGAGCAGGCCTTCTCGAGGGCCCCTCGGCGCACCCGAAGGACGACGCCGGCTGCTGGCGCGCTCTGGCGTGCGCGCCGCGGTGCCTCAGGGAACCGCGGCGCCGCATCGGGACATTCCCCGCGGCGGCCCAGTGTGACGGTCACGGGGCAATTGCCACGCAATGCGCTCGGGAGAGAAGACGCTGCCACTGGTGTGCGGAGCGGTGGGCGCCGAAGTGCGCCTGGAGGTTGCCTTGGGGTGAAGCCACAGGCGAAGCGGTAGAGCGGACAGCCTGGTGAAGGTCATTCCAGGCGGCCTGCGCTCGGTGGAATTCGTCTAGCAGCGGAGCAACTTGCTTCTGCGTGGACAGGACGGTTTGAACAATGTTGTTGGCTCGCTGCTGCAGCACCGTGATGCTTGCGATGGAATGCCCGTGGTGTGCAGTCGCTCTGCCTACGACGGACCACGTGGTGTGGGAGTGTCAAGGAGCGGCGTTCCGGGACCGGCCTGGCGCTCGCCCCAAGGACGCTCTCCAGAGACGCCTGGGTTGGCCCACGGGCGAAGTACGACGGAAGGAGGTGGACTGGCGTTTGCTGTTGTGGGTGGCAGATCTCAGGGCGACAATATTGGATCACAAATGCGGTGGGGCTTGTCACAGGTATCATGTGCCGACGGGGACCTCTAGCCGCTATTTCGGTTTCACAGGTACGGTGGTGCTCGTCACGTGTATGTTTGTGCCGGCGAGGACCGCTTGCCGCTACTATGTATCACAGGTATGGCGGTGCTCGTCACGGGTTTCTTTCTACCTTTATCTTGGTTCACAGGCCCGGTGGTGCTCATCACGTGTATTTTTGTGCCGACGGGGACTTCTCATGTCAGTTGGTGTTTGTCACATGTATTCTTGCGCCGGCGGGTCCTTTCGTACCGTTGGGGGCCTGCTGCTGGTATGCTGGTTCGCAGGTACTTTGGTGTTCTTCACATGTCATTTGGCTGACGGGGACCTCTGGCTACAGGTACGGTTTTGTTGGCGGTTGATTGCTTTCGATCACAACTGTGGGTGTGAGGTTCAACGGTGCTCGTCACATCTGTGTTTGCGCCGACTGGGTTTCTAGCCCCTCTGTCCGTTCAGCCCCAAATCTCTTTGCTTGGGTTTCGTTCAGGCGAGGTCATCGTGAGGGCCTTCGTCTTTGTCAACGTACTTATTATGAGGCCGCGTGCGATGGGTGTGCCGAAATGTGGGCGGAACCGCGTGCGAACGCAGCTACTGGGATCTTCGGTGGAGCTCCCCATGAGGCCGCAAAACCTGTGAGGGGTGTGCCGAGATGGGGGTGGAACCGCATGCGAACGTAGTCATAGGGGCCTTGGCCGGAGCTCCCTATGTGACCACGAAACGTCTGTGGGGTGTGCTGGAGTGAGGGCGGAACCGCATGCGAATTGCGCCACTGGGGCCTTCGGCGGAGCTCCTTAATGGACCACGAAACGTGTGAGGGCTGTGCCGGAATGGGGGTGGAACGACATGCGAACTGCGCCACTGGGATCTTCGGTGGAGATCCCCATGGGGCCACGAAGCGCTGTACCGGGTGGGGTGGGGTGGGGAGGGGTGTGCATGCGAATTGTGCCGCTGGGGCCTTCGGTGGAGCTCCTTATGGGGCCATGAAGCGTTGTACTGTGTGGGGGAGACGCATGCGAACTGCGCCACTGGGACCTTCGGCGAGTCTTCCTATGTGGCCACGAAGCGCTGTTCTGGGTGTGGGAGACGCATGCGAACTGCGCCACTGGGGCCTTCGGTGGAGCTCTCTCTGGGGCCACGAAGTGCTGTGCTGGGTGGGGGGGAAGCATGCGAATTGCGCTACTGGGATCTTCGGTGGAGCTTCCTATGGGGCCACGAAACGTTGCGCTGGGCAGGTGGGACGCATGCGAACTGCGCCACTGGGACGGACCTTCCTTCGGTGGAGCTCCCTATGAGGCCATGAAAAATTGTACTGAGCGGGGGAGACGCATGCGAACTGCGCCACTGGGACCTTCGGTCCCTATGTGGCCACGAAACGTGGTGGGGGGGGGACGCATGCGAACTGCGCCACTGGGATCTTCGGTGGGGCTCCATCTGGGGCCACGAAACGCTGGACTGGGTGGGGGAGAGGCATGCGAACTGCGCCACTGGGACCTTCGGTGGAGCTCCCTATTTGGTCACGAAGCGCTGTACTGGGTGGGGGAGACGCATGCGAACTGCGCGACTGGGACCTTCGGTGGAGCTCCCTACGGGGCTACGAAACGCTGTACTGGGCGGGGGAGACGCAAGCGAATTGCGCCACTGGAACCTTCGGTGGGGCCCCCCATGAGGCCACGAAGCGCTGTAGGTGACGACTGCGTTGATGATGCTGATGCTGCTGATGATGCTGCTGCTGCTGCTGATGATGATGATGAGGAGTAGGATGTTGCTGCTGCTGCTGCTGCTGATGATGATGATGATGATGATGATACTGATGATGAAGATGATGATGCTGCTGATGATGAAGATGATGCTGAAGCTGCTGATGATGCTGATGATGCTGATGATGATGATGCTAATGATGATGCTGATAATGCTGATGATGATGATGATGATGATGATGATGATGATGATGATGATGATGATGATGAATATGATGATGCTGATCATGTGAGGAGGGGGGAGGGGGAGGAGGAGGAGGAGGAGGAGGAGGAGGAGGAGGAGGAGGAGGAGGAGGAGGAGGAGACGTGAGGAGAGGAGGAGAGGAACGCGGGGCGCTGAGTCTTCAAAACGAGGTCCCAAGACCACAGGATGGTAGGGAAACAGAAGAGAAGGAGGAGGAGGAGGAGGAGGAGGAGGAGGAGGAGGAGGAGGAGGAGGAGGAGCAGAAGGAAGAAGAGGAGGCGGAAGAGGAGGATGAGGAGCAGGAGCAGAAGGAGGACCAGTGTAAACCCAAGACTCATCAAACATGTTGGAATAAACATTCCCGCCGAGCTCCTGCAGATGCCCCAACTGCCTCGTTGGGAGACAACCTTTTTACGACCCTGAAGCGTGCCAAACACATTCTCGGGTTTCCAACGCAACGAGTCAACAGGACTGCTGCGTCTTGACGATCCAGAACCGCTCCAGAACGCCATTCCTGTGACTTCAACACCGCGAACCAACGTAACTGTCATACCCTCACAATCCTGAGTCCTTCCAAAACACTTCTGGCACGCTGACCATAGGAGTTCTTGAGACTTGTGCAAATGTTTGAGACGAGTGTGCGCGGTGCTAATGCGAGAGCCACATTTTGAAAAACAGCCGCCCTCAATCCGTGAAGCTCTTGCACATTTTTTTGACACGAAGGTGCGCGGCGCTAAGGCGAGATCCACATTTTGAAAGCGACCCGTCCTGAATCCGTGAAGCTCTTGCAGATTTTTATAACGTATGTGCGCGGCGCCAAGGCGACAGCCATATTTTGACCCTCCGCCTTCAATCCGTGAAACGTTGGCAATCAACAAGAAATGCGCAGTGCTAGGGCCAGAGCCGCATTTTTTTAACGATCCGTCCTCAATCCGTAAAGCTTTTGCAACTGTTTAAAACGAATGTTTGCGGAGCCAAGACGAAAGCTACAGAGCTACATTTTGAAAGCGACCCGCCCTCTATCTGTGAAGCTGTTGCCAATGTTTAAGCTTCAGGGTCGTGAGTAGTGGGTCTCAGGCGAAACGCCCGGCCCGCCCTTTCGACCGGCCTCGGGGTACGACATGGAGGAGCTATTTATAAGGAAAAGGAGTGGAAGCAGAAAAAGGGGAGAAGGAGGAGGAGGAGGAGGAGGAGGAGGAGGAGGAGGAGGAGGAGGAAAACGAAGAAGAAGATGAGGAGGAGGAGGAGGAGGAGCGCAGGCGGCCTTTAGACGGGATGCTGTCAAATCCTTGGGTCCAGAGGCGAATGTGGAGAGAAACCTGGAGTTCCCAGACCCCGAGTCCGTCGACACTTCCTCGGGTTTCAGGGTCTGGGCTTATCTTTGAGGCCTCTTGTGACCAATGTCTTCCCGCACGCCTGGAAGCAGTGGCTGAAGGCGCAGTGTTGGGGGTGGGTGGGAGGATGGCGCGTGCGATGGCGCTCGTGGTGGCAGGCGAGGTTGGCGTTGGGTACGGAAACCGACGGTATGTGGGCCTGACAAGAACAGGCAATGGCGTGGTTCCAAGCCTCCCAGATGGGGTCCGAATAGATGGGATCGGAGGATCGCGCCGCATCGCCGATACATCGGCGATTCGGCTCGATTCGGAACCCGATTTTCTCCACGCTGGCGTCGCCGATGCACCGCCGACGTCGCCGATGCATAGTTGATGCATCGGCGATGCGGCACGATCTTCCGACCCCATCTACTCGGACTTCGTCTACGGCCGGGAACTTTTGGATCTCGTGTCGCGCCGCCAGTTCTGGTCCACCACGCTGCGGCGCGACAGGCTATCCACTTCCAGGTCCCGAGGGGTCCACGTCCCGAGCCTCTCCCAGCCCCGCCCCTCCCGCCCCGCGGAGCGATGAGCGACGCGCTGTCCGTTTTGCAAGGCGCGGCGTGTCGCCGGGGCCGCCGCGGCGACACGCTAAGCAAAAGTTCCTGACCGTAC
Source organism: Prorocentrum cordatum (assembly GCA_963575745.1). Taxonomy (NCBI): domain Eukaryota; class Dinophyceae; order Prorocentrales; family Prorocentraceae; genus Prorocentrum; species Prorocentrum cordatum. The sequence continues at coordinate 33,852 of CAUYUJ010022234.1, forward strand.
AGGGTCCGGCTTGAACATGGAACACTTATTGTTCAAAAGGGGCTCGGTCGTTCCTTTGGTTTGCATGCGTTCTGCTACCTTTTTGGCGGCCAGCCCCCCCTGGTGTTCCTTCGGGCTTCCTGGACTTACTTGGGAAAAAAGGGGCTTCGTTCCTTATTTATCGTTCCTTAGGTTAGGCCGAATGCTGTATTCCCACCGCATCTGGGAGGCCTCTAATGTTGGCGGGGGGGGGAGGGGCGGAGGACGTCGAGTGCGGCGGCCGGCGCTAAGGGGGTGCGGGGCGCACTGGCGATCGCGGCCGCGCCAGGGCCGCGTGGGTGGGGCGGCGGCGCTCGAGCGGTGCTCAACCCTCACTAAGTCAAAACAGAGCCCAAAAACGCGAGGGCCAAGGCAAAATGCAGGCGCCTCGAGACTTCGGGGAGTGAGGGTTTGGGGTAGGGTTTTGCCAGGGCGACGACGACGAACGCAACACATATCCCGAAATCTTTGGCCGATCTTCGAATCCTCGGTGAATCCGCGATTTTGGGATTGGGGATGTGTTTTTTCGTGGTCAAGCCCGTGGCGGAGGAGGCCGAACCTCCGTGGGGCGGGTTTGGTCCGCTGATGGGTAGACCGGTCGGGATCGAAGGGGAGGGGGAGGGGGAGGAGGGGGAGGAGGAGGAGGACGAGGAGGAGGAGGAGGAGGAGGAGATGAGGAGAGGAGGGGGGGAGGAGGAGGGGGGGGGGAGGAGGAGGGAGGAGGAGGAGGAGGAGGAGGAGGAGGAGGAGGAGGGAGGAGGAGGAGGAGATGAGGAGGAGGGGGAGGGGGAGAAGGAGGAGGGGGAGGAGGAGGGGGAGGAGGAGGAGGAGGAGGGGGTCGATCGGACTTTTCTGCACCAAACCAATGGGAGGTTCGAAACCCAGCCGCCAAGTTCCACGCCTCGGGGGCGGAGCAGGATCCGGAAAATGCCATGGATCCGCTTGGGTCTGGGGAAGGTTGCTCCTCGGGCCTAGTCGTGGTCGTCGTCGTTCTTCCTTTTCTTCGCTCGTCATCATGCCCCCCCTCCATTTTCTTGCCTCCTCGTGATCCATCCTGGCCTGCCTCAGCTCCTGCTGCTCCTCCTCTTCGCCCCCCCCCTCCCTCCCCTTCCTCCCTCCATGTTCTCTCCCCCTGCCGCCACTCCTCTTCCGCTTTTTCCTTTTATCCTCTTCTCTTCCTCCTCCTCTCCCTCCTCTCTTTACTCCCCCTCATCGTCCCCTCGTCCTCTTGTCGTCGTCGTCGTCGTCGTCGTCGTCGTCGTCGTCGTTGTCGTCGTCGTCGTCGTCGTCGTCGTCGTCGTCGTCGTCGTCGTCGTCGTCGTCGTCTCGGGCGTCGCCGTCATTAACTGTCTCCAGTCGTCGCCGTCGTCGCCGTCGCCACCGCTGCCGCTAGCGCTGGTGCCAGCGTCGGCGTCGGCGTTGGCGTCGGCGGCGGCGCCGCCGCCGCCGCCGCCGTCGTCGTCGTCGTCGTCGTCGTCGTCGTCGTCGTCGTCGTCGTCGTCGTCGTCGTCGTCTTCGTCGTCGATGTCATCCGCCTCCGCTACTGCTCCTCCTCCTCCTCCTCCTCCTCCTCCTCCTCCTTCCCTCTCTTTTGAACTCGGTGTCGACGCCGGCCCTGAGCCCATGGTTCGAGTCGTAGGAGCCCCGTCAGGCCATCCGTGCGGCCCGTTTCAGGATCTTCGTCGAGCTGTGGCTCTGCAGCTGTTGGGAGGAGTTCCCGATCGAGGACGAGGGAGGAAGGGGAGGGAGAAGGGGGAGGGGGATTGGGGAGGAGGGAGGAGGGAGGAGGGGGGGGGAGAAGGGAGGAGGGGGGGAAGAGCAGGAGGAGGATCCCATGGGAGTGGGCGTGCCTCTGAAAGGTACAGCTATATCACCCAGACCTACGAGCTTGTTGCGGAAGGCCCTGCGCCTGGTCCTCGCACGTAGCTGCTCCGAATCTGCATCCGCCTCCAAGTTGTTCTTCATATCTTCGCCATCCATGCTCCGAAGCGCACCTACTTATTGATACTCTTACTTGTTCATACTAGTACTAGTACTCTTGCTCGTACTCTACTTTTCCTTCTTATTCCCTACGAGTATGCACTCCCACTCCCCTGTCTATCGGTGCCTAGTAGCGACCTGAATCGGGCCTTGCCGTCCTACTCTTCTCGATCAGTACAACCTTGGCGCTTTTCCTTTAAACCTGGACGTTTTGTCGTCGACGTTGCAAATTGCTGGCAGGAATGGGACGTAGTGCGCATCGCGCGCGAAAGGGTGACACGTCGCCCTCGCCCCAGCGCCTTGCTCATTCGTTCATGAAAGATAAGTCTCCTCTTGGGCGCGGCAAGCATGTTGTTCTCCGCCTAATCGTCGGAAACCGTGCCGCGGCCCAAATTGCGCAGAGTCGCTCTCGCCCACGAGTCGTGCAGTTTCTTATTTAATGTTGTGTTCCCGCTGGGGCGAGACGAATGTTTCCCGATCGCCAGTCTGGTCGGGTTATTGCAGTCTCACGTCCAAGATTTCCCCAGGGTTGCACTCGCGCTTGGGCCCAGAACATGTTTGTTCCTCTCGCCAGGTCGTTGGAAGCAGGGCCCCGCGCTTGCGATCGCCTTCCATTCGGTAGGTGGGAGTGCGCGCCAGTTCCAGTACCCAGCTGTGCCAGTATTTTTTCGTATGCTGCGAGGGAGACGGAGGGTGAGAGTTGGCGGGGCCCGCTGATTCGTTCGAGCCAGCCAATTAGCCTGTCTCCTATCCCTATGCCCCGTTATTAGATCCAGTGGCCTGCGGCCCATCCCTCTCTCGTGCCTGGGTCGTGGGCCAGAGGAGGCGTCTTCGACGCCTCTTGGGGTCTCTTAGGATGCCTCTCGGGCGCCCCTTGAAGACTCTTGGGGGCCTCTAGGAGGTCGCTTCGGGGCCTTTACAAACAGGGGAGAGTGGTGCTCTCGATTTTTCTTGCGTGATTCTGCTGGGCATGAGTCTACAAAGTGATCGCAACCATAGCGCTCAATGTGGCAGGAATGATATCGACGGAGGCGATGAGGGATGCAAGGCATGCGATGATGACGACGGCGACGGCGATAGGTGGTAGAAACATGCGGAGGACGTCAGTCGACGTCAGTGATGGCGGGATGAGATGGGCGAGGCCGCCCTTGCCAGCTCTTGGCAGCCGATTGGGCCTAGCGGGCGGGGTCGCAGGGTTCTGGGCAGGAGGGGCGGGCTTCCCCGCTTTACAGTCAACCCGCATAGCGAGGGCGATCGCCTTCCCAAGGGCACCCTTGCGCCCTTGCCTCTTCGGCCATTCTCGGTCCATCCTCAACCACTTGCGGTGGCCAGCTCCACTCGAAGAGCCTCGGCATGGGCGCCCAAGGCCCTCGCACCCTTACCGCACATCCTTACTATACGGGTTGACTGTACATTTGGGAAGCTAATGGTCCCGGGGTACGGTGCAGCGTTCGATTGGTGGCTTTCTCAACGCAGATCGGTTTCCGGCATGGTTTTTCGCAGGTTTCTTGGCGGTTTCCTGTTCCGCGGCTTCCTGATCATATCCCATTGCGTTTCTTCATACATCCAACCATCACCCTGGTGTATCGCATGACACGGTCTCGCCGCGTCACAGGCCTCTGCTCAGGTTTCCATCGGTTCTCTTCAGGTGTCCGGGGTTTCGGTGCGCTTCGAGCCAGGATGGTAACGGCTGCCAGCCCTCCGACGCGATCGACTTGCCAGCGGAGGGCCAAATGCAGAGACGTCCCCCTGTCTGCTGGGGCCTCTCGGAGGCCTCTGTGGGGGCCGGTGGCATCTGGGGGATCTCTTGGGGTCTTCTTAGGGGTCATGGTGGGGGTCTTGGGGTGCATGTTGGGTGCAGAGGTTTCGATGGCCCCTTCAAAGTACCACCTCTTGGGGCCGTCTTGTTGGGCCTCTTGGGCCCCTCTGGGGGGCTCTTGGGCCCGGGTGATCTTTGAGGCTCCTCGGGCCGTCCCAGAGCATATAAATACAGAGGGGCAAATTTGCGACAATTTGTCCATAATTAATGTTTTGACAGCTTTTGCCCCTGGGGTCCCCGAGGGCGCCACAAACGGGCCCAGAGATCCCAGGAGACCTCCAGGAAGGACCCGAGATGAGATCTTGGGGCATGTTTGAACACCATGTCATGAGCTGCGCACCCGAGGCTCCTGGAAGAGTCATGCGACACGCCCCTGAGAGGTCACGCGGCAAGCCCACGCGCCGCCCAGAACTCGGGGGACCTGCTGCCTCTGCTGCTGCCTTTGCTGCCCTCTCTGCCCTGCTTGCTCGCTGCTGCTTCTGCTGCCCTCCCTCTCCTCCTGCATGTTGGCGTCTGCTCGCCGCGTTATTTTTGTTCCCCCTCGTTCCTCTTCCTCCTCCTCCTCCTCCTCGTCCTCCGCCTCCGCCTCCTTGTCCGAGTCGTGTCTCGGCCACAGTCGCCGGACAGCTTCTGACCGCGAATTCCGGATTTGTTTCCTCCGCCCGGACAGCAGCCGCGCCGCTGGAGCGGCCTGGCGATTCGGCGCACGAGGCATGGCTCGACTTCGAGCGAGGACGCCAGGCGGACAGCTTCGGACAGGTCCTCCTTTCGCCCACGCCCGCTGGACAGCTTCGCACAGCTACCGCCGCGGCACGCTTTTGGCGTGTCGGGTGGACACGTTTGGTGTCGACTGTGGAACCTGTGTGTGACTGATTCAGTTTCGTTCTGGGACGGGGTCCTGGCCTTGTCCCAGGCGTCGGCCCCGGCCACAGCCCCGGCGGCTCGGCGGTCCCGCTCCCGGTAGAGCTTGCCTGGGCTGCGATGCTCCTGGACTGCTTCTGGACTCGGGGGACCAGGACCCTTGGAGTATCCAGCTGGGGTGTCGAAGGGACACGAGAACACTCCCTGAGCCTAGCGGCACGGTGGCTGATGTACTGCAACCTCCTTCGTCTTCGGTCCAGTAGAGGCCGGGGCCTGGGCCCTCTTACCCATATCACAGCTTAACGTCGACTCTTGTCTTTTTCACGTGCACGTGTTATCGTCGACTTTCCAGGATGCGCGGCGGGAGCGGGATGTGGTGCACATCGCGATCGAAAAGGGCGAGGCGTCTCTCGCCCCTGCGTCGCTCTGATTTCTGTTCAAAGCCAGAGAGAGAGAGAGAGCGATAGAGAGCGAATGCCGCTTACACCCAAACGCCGCGCAGGTTTTCTTGGAAGTTGCGTTCCCGCTTGGGCGCGGCGCATGTTTTCCGATCGCCAGTCTTACTGGAAGTTGCGCCGCACGCCTCTGAGCGGTGTGCTGCTTTCATCTCAAAGTTGCGTTCCCGAAATGATGCGGCACTTTCTTTCTCCTTCGCCGAGGCGTCGGAAATGGAGTCGCGCGCGCGCGACTGCCTTCCGTTTGCTGGGTAGGAACTTGCACCAGCTCTAATTTCCCGCTGTGCCATGATCGAAAATCATAACATTGGGAGGGTGCGAGTGAATGCGCAGGGCCCGCCGAATTGCTCGAGCTGGCTGGCTTGACTCCTGCTCCTGCTCCTGCTCCGGCTCCTGCTCCTGCTCCTGCTGCTCCTGCTCCTCCTGCTCCTGCTGCTGCTGCTGCTGCTGCTGCTGCAGCTGCCCCTGCCGCTTCTCCTGCTCCTGCTCCTGCTCCTGCTGTTGATCGGCCGCTCCGTCGCTCGTGCTCGTATTGCACTCGTGCTGCTACTGCAGTGCCCGCCCCCCTGCTCCCCCTCCCGCTCCCTCCGCTCACCCCCTTCCCTCCCCGCAGCCCTGGCGCCTGCCACCGCCAGGCATTCCGGCCGGAGGCCGCCGTGCCACTGTGGCTCCCTTTCTGCCTGCGCAGCCGCGTCTCCGTGCCTAGTCGGTGGCGCGTCAGGTTGCGCTCGGCTCGGGGCCCAGGAGGGCGGAGCGGGCCGGCTGCGCCAGGGAGGCCCGAGAGGGCGGAGGTGCCCCAGGAGGGCCCACAAGGGCTGCGGCCTGCGCGCTTTGGGTACGCCTCGCGGTCCGGCAGGGGGGGGGAGGAAGAAGCAGGACCTCTTCCCCGCGCCCTCCCCCCTCTCCCTTTCCCTCCCTCTCCCTTTCCCATCTGCTGCCCCTGTTGACGACACCTGCGAGCAGAGGGAGGGAGGGAGGGAGGGAGGGAGGAGGGCTGAGGAATTCGTTACTTCTGAGAGGCTCCCCTGGAGGGCCCCTGGAAGACTTCGTAGAACTTCTTTGGCGCTCACATGCCTCTTGGGCGCTTCTTGGGTTTTGGAGTCTTCCTGATGATTGGTGCGTGCATCTTGAGGCAACCTAGGGCCATCTTGGAGGCCTTGGTAAACTTCTTGGGCCGTCTTGGACGTTGTCTTGAGAACCTTGGAGGCCTTGGATACTACCTAGGTGGCGTCGCGAGATGCCCAGGGAGCCTCCTCAGGGGGGGATGCACGCAGCTGGATACGAGGATGGGGGGGCCTAAGAAAACGACAGAAGCCCCGCCAGGCAGCCACGACATGCTGCCGCTTCGCTGCGTACTCTGGGGCACGCTGGCGGATCCGCAGCAGTTTTGTCTCAAGGCTCCCGGCGTGCGGGCTCTGTCGGCGGGCCTTCGGGGTCGGCAAAGAGGGGGGTGATGACTAGGGGGGGGTGGATATCATGGCGGGGGCCATGACATTTCCCCAGATTTCATGGCGCCTCTTCTGATTTCACTACCTCACTGGCCCCCCCCCTTTTGGGCCGCGCACGTGCCGCCGGTCATGATTTGCGCCCCCCCCATCTTGGACACCCCCCTCTTGGCCGCTCCCGAGGTCTTCGGAGAAATCGGATGGTGTCAGTCGCTCGACATGGACCAGTTGTCGCGTTCTGACGCGCGGGGTCTTCCGTGCGCGCTCGCCGCGTGGGTCTTGGGCTACTGTGCGGCCTCAGGTGCAGTCCCACAGTTCCCGGCGTCTCTCAGCGTCGTGGTGCGGTGTGGGAGTGCCAAGTACGCCTACTGCTCGCTGAAGTGCATTCGTGGGGTTGGCGCCGCATCCGCCAGCACCCGTGAGTTCGCAGGCCTGTGGCCACATTACGCTTCTCCAGCACCCCCATGAGAATTCAATCGCGGGTCCACCTGCAATCAGTCATGTTCGTAGCAAATTAAGCCCATCACCTTGTGTGAGAGCGCACGCCAGACTGGGTACCCCCCTTGACGACAGGCCCACGCAACACACACAATCACAACCACAAACACAATCACAGCCACAATCACAACACACAACTACGAAGACAATCACAACCATAAGCACAAACACGTAAAAGCACATCTACAGTTACAAACAAAACAGCCACACAAGCACAAGCACTGCACACACATACACACAGACAAACCGCATACGCGCACACAGCATGTCGGGTGGGTGGGTGGGTGGTGGGGCGGCGGGAGGGGCGAGGTTCACTTCGGCCACATTGTACTGCGGATCATTGGAGGACCTGGGGACGCTTCGCCAGTGCCTGCGGCACCGTGGCGGATGTGCCCCAGTTGACGAGGACATGGAGGCCATCTGGTTGACACTTGGAGCATGCTTGATAGTGTTATTGTAATTGGAGTGGTTGTTGAAGGGTGCTTTGGCATAGGGACGGGAGGGCTGAACGCTTGACGGAGGGGCGGGAGGGATATGGGGGAGGGGGAAGGGGCACAAGCCGGCATCGGACAAGAAACGCCAGGAGCGTAATAACCAATGCAGGAGGCACAACAATTCTCGCCATCTCGCTTGGTACTGCGGCTCCCCAGGCAGGCAATATCTCAGTCAACTGCATCCCCCTTGGCCAAAATATATTCAGAGTATCGTCACAGTGAATTGCCACCTTCAATTACGCGTAGTCGCTCTGACTCAGGAAGCTTAAGAGGAGGAGGAGGAGCAAGAGTATACTACGCCAGTTTTTTACTACCGCCAGGTACAAGCGGATAGGATGGTTGCTTATCTTAGAGCTCACGGGGCGACGAGAAAGTTGGCCCACATTCCTCATAACGTTGAAAGCATGTTCCACAGAGTGCATCCTATTCGGGCTCCTCAATGACGTTGAGATGAGCAGCGCACGGAGGAAGGCGCACAAGTTGTGCGCGTTGTGGTTCGCTGCCGACCTTTGCATCTTCTGCGAACTGGCGTGCGCGGAATGCATGTGCAAACGAATACTGTATGCAGCTTGCCTGGTGGTGGCCGTCAGTATGGCGGTCCGGAGGAGGTTGATGATCAGCGCTGGTGTCTTGGATGTTGCAGGATTGGACGAGCATGCAGCAAGAATGCAATTGAGCTCCTTTCGCCCCGATTTCTTGCCACCTTTATGGTATACAGAGCTAGCTGTAATGGGAGGGCAAATCCTGTTCGTCCTTGCTGGATCGTTCTGCTTAACATGCAGTGCATTTGTCTGAACATCCAGCTGCCTGCGGCAAACCCCGCCACCGCTCCTGTGCAACAGCCCTTTTTGTCCGCATCCTCGCCTCTTGGAAGTTTCGCGGGGGCATCTTGGGGGCTTCTTAGGGCCTCTCGGGGGTGGCTTAGGGGCCTCGGGGGGTGGGGGGGGGAGGAGGCCTCTTGAGGGGGTCTTTGAGCCTCTCGGGGGCTTCTTGAAAGCCTTCTTGGCTGTCTTAGGACGTTCCTGGCCCGTCGGTGGGGACGCCGTCGGAAGCCGTCTTGGGCGCCTGGCTATGCCGTCTGTGAGCACTCTGGGGGCGCTTCAGGGCCGTCTTGGAGGCTATCTTGGCCGTCTTGGGGACCTGTGGGGGCGCCTTGGGAGCCTCTTGGGGCCGTCTTTGGAGCCTCTTGGGCCGTCATAGGGCTATCTTGGAGGCCTCTGGGGCGATCTTGGGGGCCTCTGGGGCCTTCAGAAGGGCGAAAAGACTGAAGCGCCCAAATCCTTCAAAAGCATAGAGAAAGTCAATGATTCGGGCCCCTTCGGGCCTTTTCTGGAGGGCATCCTGGGCCATCTTGGGCGCATTTTGAGCTGTCTGGAAAATATCTGGCGGCCATTTTGGGCTCTCTGGCCACCAGGGTGGGAATTTGGCTGATTCTTATGTGTCCCAGCCTCGCCCAGAAAGCGGAGCACAGGCGGAGCAGGCCCCCCCCCCCTTCCCGGGCAGAGCTCCCCCGGCCCCCCCCCCGCCCAGCAGAGCTCAAGCTCACTCTGTGGGCTGCAGCGTAGGCTTTTGGAAACTCACACACCGGATCGGCGTACTCCTGCGCGGCGAGGATGCGCCTGTGACCTGACGGCCAGCCAACATTGGCCTTTGGAGCGCCACCTTCTGCAATCCGATGTGGAACGCGCCTCGATCTTGTAGGTAGGCAGAGTTTACAAGTCCCACTCGCATCCCCTCTGTGGCACAGCTTTTCAGCACTGCACCAGTGTGCTGACAGTGCCGCCTTCCATTTCCAATGTGCACTGCGCTTCTCGGCCAGCGCGCCAGGCAGTTCTCGCTGCCCTGGCAACTCGTCTTGCCGGGAGGGAGGGAGGGAGGGAGGGAGGGAGGGAGGGAGGGAGGAGGAGGAGGAGGAGGAGGAGGAGGAGGAGGAGGGGGAGGAGGAGGAGGAGGAGCAGGCAGACGCAGGTGGCCAACGTCAAGCTCGCTGCAGCGTCACCTCGAGAATTCGGCGACGCCGTTTGGCCCCCGACATGCACCGCGAAGGCAGGAGGCCCCGGAGGCGTCATCACACCAGGGAAAGCCCAAATCGATTGATGTCTTGGAGTTTTCGCGTGCACTCCGCGCCTGCCCTCTCCTTTTTTCCTTTTTTGTTGTTGTTTGTTTTGTGTTTTTTTTTTTTTTTTTTTTTTTTTTTTTTTTTTTTTTTTTTTTTTTTTTTTTTTTTTTTTTTTTTAAAAAAAAAAAAAAAAAATAATAATTACTCTTCTACTTTTTATATAAGATAAAACAATCTCTCTCTCTCTCTCTCTCCTTCGCTCTGTTGTATATGTGTAGTATGCATCTGGTCCCTGTTTACTTGGTATTGCCTGCACATTTCTATCAACCTGTGTTCGGTATGTATTTGTTTTTGTTTGTATGTATGTATGTTTATTTAATCGCTTCGCTCATTCCGCCGGCCCATATTGTCGCACCGTTGTGGGCTAGCCGAGTTTTGGGGGCCGTTTTGGGGCCTCTTGGGGCCTCTTTTGGGCCTCTTGGGCGCCTCTTGGGGCGTCTTGGGGGCCTCTTGGGGGCCTCTTGGGGCCTTTTTGGGGCCTCCTGGGCGCCTTCTGGGGCGGAGGGCTCGATTTTTCAGTTCTCGGTTCCCCTCTTGAGCCCCACTTGGGCCGTCTTGGGGCCTCTTGGGGGCCTCTTGGGCCGTCTTGGGAGCGTCCGGAGCCGAAAAAGCCAGAACACAAAAAACATAGAAAAAACCAATGAAAATCAACGATTTTGGCCTCTTGGGGCTCTCTTCGGAGGCCTCTTGGAAGGCTCTTGGGGCGTCTTGGAGGCCTCTTGGGCTGTCTTGGGGGCCTTTTGGGCCGTCTTGGGGTCATCTTCGGCGTCTTCGAGCGCTCTTTGGGCGTCTCGGGGGCCTCTTGGGCAGTCTTGGGGGCCTCTTGGGGCACTCTGAGCGCGCTCTGGGGAGCCTGAGAGGCCGCACCCAGAAGGAAAACCATCTCTGAGTAGACTTGGTCGGGCGGTGGTCGGGCGGCGGTCGGGCGGCGGTCGGGCGGCGGTCGGGCGTTGGTCGGGGTACTTTTCGCCGGGGGACCCCCAGGGGCCGCCCCGCGCGCGCGAACTAGAAATACTGTTAATACTGTTAACCAGTTACCGGAGATCTTAGCACGCCCTGGCCCGTTGGGCCGGCGAATTTGTTTGTTTGTTTGTTTGGTTGTGTGTGTATCTCTCTCTCTCTCTTTCTTTTCTCCCCCTCTCTCTCTCCATGCACCTCTCTCGTTCCCTCTCTACACCCAACTTCGCCCAAAACTCTCTCATATGGACCCTCTACATGTATTACGTCCATCTTTCGCTGATGCATCGAACAGTGGTCGCACACTTATTCTCTTTCTCTCTTCCGCTCGCCCTCCCCAATCCTTCTGGTGAGCTCTGCTCGCAACTCTCTGGCCCCGGTCTTCTTTACGATAAACAATCAGGCGCTTGGCCACAACCAAGATCTCCCAAACCCCAGAACGTTCGCTGCCAGGAATCCAGAAACGAGAACCAGGAAGCCAGAAACCCACCAAACCTTACTCT
>CAUYUJ010022234.1:52500-74012 GCA_963575745.1 Prorocentrum cordatum
GTCACCCCTCCCACGAAGGTGTGCATTCGCTACCGGGGGCGTATCGCCGATCCATCGGCGATGTATCGCCGGTTCCGGGTTGATGTTTCCGCCCCCCCCCCGTGAGCCAGTCCCCCCTCTATCCTTGCCCCTCAGCCTCTTGGAGGCCCTATGGAGCGCGCTGGATGCCCATGGGGGCGTCAGGCCGCCGCCTGCGGGAGCCGTGCGGGCGTGTGCCCAGAGGCCCCCTCCCGCGGGAGGAGGAGGCGTCTCATCGGGGCCTCGTTTTCGGCCCGGGGGGGTCCCGCTGGCGATGATGGCGACGACGACGGTGACGACGACGATGACGAGGAGGAGGAGGACGAGGAGGAGAAGGAGAAGGATGATGAGGAGGAGGAGGAGGAAGAGGATGATGAGGAGGAAGAGACGTAACTAGGAGAAGGAGGAAGAGGAGGAGGAGGAGGAAGAGGAGGAGAAGGGGGAGGGAAATGGCGACGACGACGACGAGCAGGAGAAGGAGGAGAAGGAGGATGACGACGAGGACGACGAGGACGACGACGGCGACGGGGACCATCCGGGGCAGTCTCTCGGGGGCCTGTCGCTCTACAGTCCAAGATCGAGGCGCGGGGCGGGGAGAAGGTTGCGGCGCGCGAAGCGGTCTGGCCCACCTCGCACGAGACGTCACCCTAATTGTGGGCTCCGAGATTCACAGCGCGAGGCTTTGTGGCCCGTTGTCCATAAGACTTCCTCGCATCTTTGGGATTCGAGAGGCCGCGTGCGCGTAGGTCTGGACCCTGTCGCCCGAGATATCCTCGCAGTTTCGAGGCGATACCAAATTTTCGAATCAGAAGTGACGAAACGCACGAGCATGTCCTGGTACGCTCTCCCCAGAACGTGTTTGTTCCACGACCTTGGCGAACCTTTTCTCTTTCCATCCTCCCTTGGCAGGTTCTGCGCATCTTGCATATCAGCCCGCATGCAGCGCTCTAGATGCGAGAAACAGTGGTTTGTACCGATTCTGCGCCGCGTCGGCACTCGCGCATGAATGTGGCCTGATGTCGCGGAAGGAAAGCGGACTCGATGGCCGCACGACGTGGCGCAACTGCGACTAGAACCTAAGCGCGTGAAGCGCGCATTGTTCTCTTGCATATCGAAGACGCCTACGGCGAATCACAGCCGCCCCCTGCCTTTCGGACACGTCCATGCGGCCAATCGTTGGGTCGAAGCTTGGCCAAGCTATTGGACCATGTGCTCCCCCAACCTTTGTGGAACCTCTTGGAGGAACTTTTGGGAGAGGAGGAGGAGGAGGAAGGCCAAGCAGAGGGAGGTGAATGAGGCGGAGGAGGAGGAGGAGGAGGAGGAGGAGGAGGAGGGAGGAGGAGGAGGAGGAGGAGAGGAGGAGGAGGATGAGGAGGAGGAGGAGGAGGAGGAGAGGAAGGAGGAGGAGGAGGAGGAGGGAGGAGGAGAGGAGGAGGAGGAGGAGGAGAGGAGGAGGAGAGAGGAGGAGGAGGAGGAGGAGGAGGAGGAGGAGGAGGAGGAGTCGAGGAGGAGGAGGAGGAGGAGGAGGAGGAGGAGGAGGGAGGAGGAGGAGGAGGAGGAGGAGGAGGAGCAGAGGAGGATGAGGAGGAGGAGGAGGAGGAGGAGGAGGAGGAGGAGGAGGAGGAGGAGGAGGAGGCATAGGATGCTTTTTGAGGCCCTCTTGTGGCCTCCTGGGGGCTTCTGGGAGCCCCTTGGGGGCTTCTGAGGGGCCTCTTGGGGGCCTTCTCAGCGGGCTGGGCCGAGACTTCACTAGGAACCTTTAAGCATTGCCCAAGCACTTCAAAAGTTCGGTACGCCGTGCGCCACTGTGGCACGCCGCATGGGGGTGTCGGATATTTGGTGGCCTTCGGCCCATCCCGCCATCGTGCCTGGGTCGTGGGCCAGAAGTCCCTTGTATATAAAGAAGCGTCTCTTGGGTTGCCTCTCGGGGGCCTCCTGAACTGGTCTTGGGGGGCCTCTCCCCGGGAGCGCTGAGCGCTCCAGGTCAACCCAACACGGCCCCACGGCGGCTCCGGAGGGCTCACGAATGCCCCAAGTGACCCCGAAGACATCTCCACGACAGCCAAGACGGACCAAGACTGTCCCAGGAGGGCCCCGAGACTGCACCAACGGCCACCAGGATGAAACAAGGGAGGCACGACGTAAGGCACCCACTACTGATTTGTCATAGGTTAAGGTACGGTTTTCACATTCTCTCCTTTTGAGTCTTCCGAGCCTCCGAGGCGACCCAAGGGGCCTCCAAGATCGTCCCAAACTGGGTCAACAAGCGCCCAAGAGGGCCCCGAGAGGTGCCCAAGGCTGCATAATATGGCTTCAGGACGCCCCAAGAGCGCCCGCAAGACAGCCCACCATGGCCCCCCAATCGGGCCCCACATGACACAATGGGGGCCCCAACACGGCCCAACAGGGCCCACAGACCGCCCCATAGCAGCCCCAAGAGACCCCCACAGGCCCCAAAGAGCCAGAGAGGGCCCTAATGCCAACAGGCCCCCAAGAAGACCTCATCACAGTATCAACAGACCCCACGGGGGGCTCATTCGCAACCCTGCAATAGTACAGCGACGGTCAGACAATCTATGCGCGTGTGTACATGTATGTATGCATGCATGTATGCATGCATGTATATGCATATACATGTACGTATGTATATTTGCAGGTATTTATGTATGCATGCATGCATACAGGTATATATGCATGCATGTATGTATGCGTGTATGCATTTATGCACGTGTGTATGTGTGTAGGCATGTGTGTACGTATGCATGTCCGTCAGTCAGTCAGTCAGTCTGTCTGCCTGTATCTCTGTAGGTTTGCATGTACCTGTATGGTTATGCATGCATGCATATACGTGTGCATGCATGAACACATGTATGCATGCGTGGATGCATGTATGCATGTATGCATGTTTGTATGTATGCATGCCTATATATAGATATGAGTGCACGCATATAAACATATACTGATGCATGCATATATGCTTGTATGAATGTACGTATATATGTATACATATATATAGATATGTATGACTGTATGCATGTATGCATGTATACATGTATGCATGTATGTGTGTATGTATGTATGTATGCATGTACGTATGTATGTATGTATGTATGTATGTACGTACGCGTGCATGTATGCATGCATGCATGCATGTATGCATAACTAGATGTATTCATACATGCTGTATGAATGTATGCTTGTACGTATGTATGCGCATACATACATGTGTATCCACATATGCATTCACATCGGTATGCATGTATATACGCATGCATGTATGTGTGTATATGTATATGAATGCATGCCTGAGGAAGGTATGTATGCCTGTATGCATGCATGTATACGTGTATGCATGTTTGTGCTCTATACACATCGGTGTGTGTAGACACGCATCTGCTTATACACGATTACGCACAAACGCACATACACATCTACATTCAGATATGCAATCGCACATGCATACATACATACATACGCACATACACACGTACATACAGACAGGCGTGCATACATTGGGCATACATACTACATACTTGCGTACCTGCATACATACGTGCACACGTACACACATGCATATCTGCACGTGTGTGTATGTTATATATATATGCATATATTTATATATATGTTACAGTCATATCTATCTTACTCTCTGGACGACCGGGTCCGAGGGGGCCCTCTCAGGGACCATGGGTCTCCATGGATGGCCAGGGCTCCCAGGGGGATTCTCTGGGACCATGGGGGGTCTCCATGGATGGCCAGGGCTCCCAGGGGGATTCTGTGGGCCCTGAGCGCTCCCCGCACCCTCGTGGGCTCGCAGGATGCTCCAGGATGGTATCTACCGTACTTCGATCCTGCACAGTCGTGACACCCTTTAGGCGAACCCACAGGTTCCCGGGCCCCAAGAGGCCGATCACGCCACCCAGGGGACCCACACACTTTTTTACTGTGATGATATCGTGCCTCTCGGACCTCTGGTGTCGAGGAAATGGCACGCCTGCCGCGCCTTGCGACTCTGGCGCGGACAGTGTAACCACCACCTGCCCGCCTCCCTCGTAGGGCGTCGACGAAAGTGCCACGCGCGGAGAGGGTAGCCACCGCTGCCCCCCTCCTGTGGTGTCGAGTACTGTGCTACGCCTGCCGCGCCAGGCGACCCTGGCACAGATAGGGTGACCACCCCCCGCGCCCCCCTTTGGGGTGTCGAGGACATGCCACGCCTGCCACGCGATCCTGGGGAGAAGAAGGAGACGGAGGAGGAGAAGGAGGAGGAGGAGGAGGAGGTGGAGGAGGAAGCGAAAGAGGAGGAGGAGGAGGAGAAGAAGGAGGAGGACCAGGAGGATGCGAAAGCCGAGGAAGCGGAGGAGGAGGAGGAGGATCTTCAGGATAGCGTGTCAATGTCCCCTTACGCCTGATAAGGAGGAGGATATGGAGGTTATCGTGTCCATTTCCCCCAACGGTTAAATAATAGTCGCCCTCCATTCGTGAATCTCTTGCGAACTTTGAAGACGAATGGGCGCGGCGCTAAGGCGAGAGCCACATTTTGCAACTCACCCGCCCTCCATCCGTGAGGCCCTTGCAAGCTTGCAAGGCGAAATTGCGCGGCGCTAAGGCGAGAACCACTTTAGAAAAGCAACCGCCCTCTATCCATGACGCTTTCGCGAGCTTTTCAGACGAATGCGCGCGGCGCTGAGGCGAGAGCCACATTTTGAAGTCGGTCCGCCCTCCATTGGTGAAACTCGCAAGCTTTGAAAACGAGTGTGCGCAGCGCTAAGGCGACAGCAACATTTTGAAAACGACTTGCCATCCATCCGTGAAGCACTTGCAAACATTTAAGGCGAATGTGCGCGGCGCGAAGGCGAGAGCTGCATTTTGAAAAGGAACGAAACAGCGCGCCCGCATCGCCGGGAATAAGGAAAGGGGGGCCCCAGCTTCAAGCCCCCCCCCCTCTCCCTTCCCAAAGGGGGGGAGCTTCCGAAGCTACCCCCCCCCCCTCCCTTCTGTAAGGGTTTCTCAGCTAGGGGGGCCCTGGCTGAAGGGGGGGGGGCCTTCGAAGCTATCCCCCCCTCCCTCCCTTTTCCGGAGCAGAAGGTGAGCCCGGGCTTCCCTTTCAAAGAGGGGGGGGGGCTTCGGAAGCTACCCCCCTCCTTCCTTTTTTGGTCTGGACCAGGGGGGGGCGGCTTCAAGCTACCCGCCTCCAACCTCCTTTGCAAAGGGGGGGGCTTCCCCCTCCCTTCCGGGGTTATGGCAAAATTGCAGAATCCCTGCAGACAGGTGCGCACCGCAGCGCTAGAGAACGCATTGGAGAATAACGTCGGCCCCTGGTCCGTTTTCTCGTTTTCTTGTTTTCTCGGCCCCTGGTTTGTAGTCTTGTTTTCTCGGGCCGTGATTCCTTTTATCGTTTTCTCGTTTTCTCGGCCCCTGGTTCGTTCCTTTTCTCGTTTTCTCGTTTTCTCGGCCTCTGGGTCGGGGTCTCGTTTTCTCGGACCCTGGTTCGTTTTCGCGTTTTCTGTGCCTTTGGGTCGTGGTCTCGTTTGCTCGGACTTTGGTTAGTTCTATCGTTTTCTCTTGTTCTCGGCCCCTGGGTCGCGGTCTCGTTTTCTCGGACCCTGGTTCGTTGTCGCGTTTTCTCGTTTTCTCGGCTTCTGGGTTTTTGTGCCATTTTCTCGGGCCCTGGCTCGTGGTCTCGTTCTCTTGTTTTCTCGGCCCCTGGGTCGTGGTCTCGTTTGGTCTCGTTGTTCCTCTGACCCTGGTCAGTTTTCTCGCTTTCTCGTGTTGTCGGCCCCTGGGTCGTGGTCCCGTTTTCTCTGACCCTGGTTCGGTTTTTGTTTTCTCGGCCCCTGGATCGTGGTCCTATTTTCTGGGACCCTGGTTCGGTTTCTCGTGTTCTCCGTTTCTCAGCCCCTGGATTGTGGTCTTGTTTGCTCTGACCCTACATCTCTCGTTTTCTCGTTTTCTCGGCCCCTGGGTCGTGGTCTCGTTTTCTCGCACCCTGCTTCGTTGTCGCGTTTTCTCGCTTTCTCGGCTTCTGGGTTTTTTTCCCGTTTTCTGGGCCCCTGGGTCGTGGTCTCGGTTTCTCGGGCCCCGGTTCGTTTTCTCGTTTTCGATTTTTCTCGGCCCCTGGGTTTTGGTCTCGTTTTCTCGGGCGTTGTTTCGTTGTCTAGTTTTCTCGTTTTCTCGGCTCCTGGGTCGTGGTCTCGTTTTATATGACCCTGATTTGTTTTCTTGTTTTCTTGTTTTCTCGGCCCCTGGGTCGTGGTCTCGTTTTCTTGGACCCCGTTTCGTTTTCTCGTTTTCTCGTTTTCTCTGCCCCTGGGTCGTCGTCTCGTTTTCTCGGGCCCTGGTTCGTTTTCTCGTTTTCTCGGCTTCTGGGCCGTGGCCTTGTTTTCTCGGACCCTGGCTCGTTTCCTCGTTTTCTCAGCCCCTGGGTCGTGTTCTCGTTTTCTCTGAGCCTGAGTCGTCGTCGTCGTCGGTCGTCGGTCGTGCGTCGTCCGTCGTCCGTCGCCGTCTTCGTATGACCTCGCCCTCGTCGTGACGACCGCGACAAGGTCATACGAAGACGGCGACAATGACGGCCACGGCGGCGACGACGATGACGAGGACGACGACAGCGTCGTACGAATACGTCGAGCGACGGCGACGGCAACGACGACCGCGACGGGGGAGGATCGTCCGGCAGGGGGAGTTCAAGGGAGGGTGGTAGCTAAGCCGCCCCTCCCCCTTTGGAAACGGGGGAAGGGAGGGTAGCTTCCGGCAGGGGGGAGAAAAATGGAGGGAAGGGAGGGGGGGGCTTCCGGCAGAGGGGGGTCAAAGGAGGGGCGGGGTAGCTAAGCCCCGCTCCCTTTTCGTAAGGGGGGGATGGGGGGGGGGATAGCTTCCCGGGTGCCAAAAGGGGGTGTGAGGGGGGGGGGCTGCTGAGCCCCCCCCCCTTTGGAACCACAGGGAGAGCTTCGGGCAGAGGGGGGGTCAAGGGGAGGGGGTGGGGTAGCTAAGCCCCCCCTCCCTTTGGAAAGGGGGGGAAGTGGGGGGGGGGGTAGCTTCGAAGTGGCGAAAGGGGGCAGGGGGGTAGCTTCAGGGGGGAGGAGAAAAAGGGGGGGAGAACTTCCAGCGGGGGAGGTGGAAAGGAGGGGGGGGGTAGCTAAGGGGGGACCCCCTCCCCTTTGCTCCGGCGCTGTGGGCGCGCTCTCTCGAAGGAACCGCCCTCCATCCGCGAATTTGCTGCACACTTTGTAAACGAATGTGTGCTACGCTACGGCGAGAGCCACCTTGCCCTCCATCCACTTTTGAGACGAATTTGCGAGGTGCTACGACGAGAGCCACATTTTGAAATCCACCCGCCCTCCATCCCTGAAGCTCCGATTAACCTTGACAGATAATGTGCGTGGCGTTGTAGCGAGAACCACATGTAATCTTTAAAAATACGACCCGACTTCCATCGGTGAAACTCATTCACACTTTTAAGACGAGTGTGGTCATCGCTAAGGCGAGAGCAACACTATGAAAACGACTCGCCCTCCATCCGTGAAGCTGCTGCAAACTCTGTAAACGAATGTACTCGGCGCTAAGGCGAGAGCAACATTTTGAAAAACCATCCGCCCCTCATTCGAGAAGTTCTTGCAAGATCTTGAAAACTTTACCGAATGTGTGCGATGCTAAGGCGAGAGCGACATTTTGAAAAGGGACTGCCCTCCATCCGTGAAGCTGTTGCAAATTCGTGGGGAAGTCTCAGGCGAAACGCCGGGTCCGCCCTACTTACATTTCTCGGGGTGCGACAGGGAAGAGTAGTTGATGAGGATATGGGATGGAAGAGGGGAGAGGAGGAGGAGCAACACATGGAGCAGGAGGAGGGAGGAGGAGAAGAAGGAGGAGGAGAGGAAGAGGGGCAGGAAGACGCGGAGGAGTATGAGGAGGAAGATGGAGGAGGATGATGAGGATGATGATGATGATGAGGAGGAACAGGACGAGGAGGAGAAAAGGGATGATGGGGATGCGTGAGAATTGGGACGTGGGGCTGGGGGATGACGAGGCAAATACAAGGATGGTGCTGGTGATAACGATGACGACATCGAGTAGTATGCTGATGATGATGGTCATAAGACTGATCATGATGATGGTTATGATGGTGATACTGAGGAGTAGAAGGAGGAGGAGTAGAAGGAGGAGGAGGAGGAGGAGGAGGAGGAGGAGGAGGGGGAGGAGCAGGAGGAGGAGGAGGAACATCCAACCCTCGCTCGAAGCCAATCCCCGGAGCCCTCTTGGGTTCCGTCGTGGCCACTTCTCCGAGCTGCCTCCACGCGCGGCGACAGGGAGCGCCCCGAAAGCCCCAGAAGAGGGGCGAGGAGGTGGAGGAGCGAGGAGGGCGAGGGACGAGGAGGCTGGACCACGGGGCCCAGGCCGGCGTGATCCGCCGCTGGCGCGTTCTCCGGGACGCCGCGGGCGGCGACGAGGGCGGCCTTGCGGCCATGCGGCGCAACGTCCCCCGTCGCTGCGCCCTCCGACGACGACGGCGTTGACGGCGGCGGCGACGACGACGGCGACGACGACGTCGATGGCGGCGACGGAGACGGCGACGGCGACGGCGACGACGACGACGACGACGACGGCGATGGCGATGGAGGCGACTACGACGACGGCGACGGCGACGGCGACGGCGACGGCGACGTCGACGACGACGACGGCGACGGCGACGACAGGGACGACGACGTCGACGACGACGGCGACGACGACGACGGCGACGACAACGACAACGGCGGCGACGACGACGACGACGACGACTTCGACGGCGACGGGGACGGCGACGGAGACGGCGACCACGACGACGAGGACGACGGCGACGGCGACGGCGACGGCGACGACGGCGACGACGACGGCAACGACGACTGCGGCGACGGAGACGACGACGGCGGCGACGACGACGGTGACGACGACGATGACGGCGACGACGACGACGGCGACGGCGACGACGGCGACAGCGACGGCGATGGCGATGGTGACGACGGTGACAGCGACGGTGACAACGACGATGACGTCGGCAACTGCGACGACGGCGACGACGGCGACGGCGACGGCGACAGCGATGGCGACGGCGACGGCGACGGCGACGACAACGACGACGACGACACTGGCGATGACTTCGACGGCGACGACGATGGCAACGACTGCGACGGCGACTGCGACGGCGACGACGGCGACGACGGTGACGACGGCGACGACGATGACGGCGACGTTGACGGCGACGACGGCGGCGGCGACGACGTCGACAGCGACGGCGACGTTGACGGCGGCTGCGATGGCCACGGCTGCAGCGACGACGGCGACAGCGACGGCGACGGCGACGGCGACGGCGACTGCGATGGCCACGGCGACGGCGATGACGACGGTGACGGCGACGGCGACGGCGACGACCACGACGACAACGAAGGCAACGACGGCGACGGTGACGGCGACGACAGCGACGGCCACGGCGACTGCGATGACGGCGACGACGACGACGACGTCGGCGGTGGCGGCGCGGGGGCGGCGACGACGGCGGCGACGACGATGACGACGGCGACGACGACGACGACGGCGACGCCGTCGGTCCAGAAAAGGTGCGGACAGCTCTCGCGCGCCGCGAGTTGGCATCTCTGGTGCTGAGAGCGCGCCCCGCCAGCCCCCAAGGGCGCCACCGCCACGTCTGTGAGGTTCCTGATCTCGTTCGCTCCGCGGCGGCGATGCCCCCCTCGAGGTCCGATGAGCTGAGCCAGCCCCCACCTCGGACCTAGGACTCCTCGTGCTCGTTGTTTCCCCCCGTCCGTGCCCCTGCTTCCCTGTGCTTCCTCCCTCCCTCTCCCCTCGTCCCTCCCCCTTCCTCCGTGCTTCCTCGTTGCTGTCATATCTATATTTTCATATATATATATATGTGTGTGTGTAGAAAGAGAGAGAGAGAGAGAGAGAAGGATAGACGAAGAGAGAGAGAGAGAGAGAGAGAGACAGAGGGAAAGAGAGAGACAAAGAGACCACCCCCGACGCGGGACGCGCCAGTCGCGCTGCCTACCCGCCGCGCCAATCCCGCTGCCTACCCCACTTTTCGAACCGGCCGCGCCAGCGGACGCGGGCGCGGGGGTCGCTAACGGCAGGGCGTGGCGGGTGCGGGCGCCAGAGAGAAGAGGGCGGCCGCGGAGGAGGAGGAGGAGGAGGAGGAGGAGGAGGAGGAGGAAGGAGGAGGAGGAGGAGGAGGAGGAGGAGGAGGAGGAGGAGGAGGAGGAGGAGGAGGCGCCAGCGGGAGGAGCGCCCCCGCGCCGACGGCCCGAGCTGCTGCGGCGCCCCGCCTGCAGCCAGGTCGGCATCCTGTGCATCCCCGAGAGGACAACGCGCGCGGCCAGCGCGGCGCTGGCGGCGGGCCTGGGCGCGGACCGGGCCGCCGAGGCGGCCCGTCTCCCTTCTCGAGGAGCCGAAAATGAGATGTTACAGTGGAGGCGCTGAAGAAGGAACCCTTTTCGTTGGGGAGGGGCTCGGTGTTCCTTGATTGTTTCACAGCTTGCCTCAGGTTTTTCTTGTGTTTTCGATGGGAAATCGAAGTTTAACTTGTGGAAAAAAGGGGCCTTGTTCCTTCTTTAGGGTTCCTTAGGTCAACGCCACGACTGTAAGTGTTTATCGCGTTTTTGTTCGTCCTGGGTTTCCTGGGGGATTGGCCGTTGAGGGGGTCGCGAGTGAGATTCTCTCCGTGGACCTGTGTTGGCTCAGGGAGAGCAGGGTCACCCCTAGAAGCCGTGTGGCCGACCGGCTGGGAGCGGGCATCTTGCCGTAATTACCTCAGTCGTTGCTCGACCATTCTTCGCTCCTGCGATCTGCACCCTTCGCACACCATCAATTTGCGATGCCGAGGGGGCCTCCTTCGAATGAAGACGCTTGGACTCCCCAGACCGCCGAGGAGCTCTTATTCGAGGATACATGGGGCTCTTCTGTGCCAGCCAGCGTGCGCCCTCCGCCCCCCCCCGCGCCCCCCCCGCGCCCCCCGGCGGGGGGCGCGGCGGGGGGTGGGCGCGCGGGCGGGGCGGGCGCCGTGCAGAAATAAAGAAGTCGGGGCGGAGAGAGCGCGCTGGCCGGTGGGCGGAGGGGGCGCGGGGGGCGGGCGCGCGGGGCGGGGGGGGCGCCGTGCCGACGTTAAAGGGTCCGGGCTGAGCGGGCGCGCTGGCTGGCGGGCGGGGGGGGCTCGGGGGCGCGCGGCGCGGGGGGGCGGGGTGCCGCGCGGGGCGCGCTGGTCGGCGCGTGGGGGGGGGGGGGGGGGCGCGCCGAAATTCAAGGGTCGGGGCGGAGGGGGCGCGCTGGCTGGTTGGCGGGGGGATAGGGCGGGGCAGATGGGGGCGCGCTGGCTGGTGGAATGGGTATGGGTAGGTGATGGAGGGGGTCCTGTGCCGAAATATGGCGGTCGGAGCTCTAGACGCCCCGTGCAAGGGAATGCATGTAATGACGCTGGCTGGGGCGAGGTACTTGCAAGGGGTCAGCGCCCCCAATTCTGGTCTGCAGCCGAAAAGAATCGCTTCGCCCGTTCGCGCGGCTCGGTCGCGCGGCCCCCTCCAAGAAGTATATCATCGTTTTTTTCTGGTCGGTGCGTTTGTCGCCGCGCCTCGGTTCTGGGGCACCAGCAATGGGATTGCGGCGGCGGCGCCCGCGCCCGTGGCCAAGCGGCGCAAGCGAGCCGCGAGCGGGCCCGATGGGGGGGGCGACGCCGCCGGGAAATGCGCGCGCGCGCCGAACGCCACCCGCAATGCACTCGCGGGGCGTTGCCCGCCGCGCGCGCATCCAAGCCGACCCAGTACATATCTGGACCAACAACGACATGTATAGGCCAGCGAACATCCACGCCGACCACAACCCGCATCGAAAACGACCAGCATGTCTCTTAAACCCACCATCAACATATCTAAACCGGGCAACAGTGCCCAGACTGACCCCGAACGCGCGCGAGCAGACCTGCAGCGCGTCGAAGCGGACCCAACCCGTGCCCGCGCCGACCATATGCACATCTAAATTGCCCTACACCGCATTTAAACAGACCAGCAGACATATCGAAAACCAACCGACAAACCATCTGAATTGTCTCCGCGCACATCCACGCCGACCCAAACATCAACCTAAACCGACGCACCATATATTTAAGCCAACAGCGAAAATATGTGCACCGACCAAACGCATATCCAAACCAACCAAGACATCGAAACCAACGAAAAACATTTTCAAACCTACCAAAACATGCTTAAGCCAGCCGGACACATATCTACACCGACCAAAGACATATTTGAATCGACCAACGCATCGTTGTGCCAGCCATCAACACAGAGTAGCCGATCAACTTATATCAATGCTAGACAGACCAAACTATATCTAAGCCAACAAGAAACATCTTTCAAACGACCTGGGACATATCTAAACCTACCAAACACGTATCTCAACCGACCAGGAATCTGTCTAAACGGCAAAAACATGTCAACATGTACCAGACAAGAGTCTTAACCTACCCACACATAGTCAAACAGACCCAACATATCTAAACATACCAACACAAATAGACAGCCGCAAACCATATTCAAATCTACCAGCGATATCTCCGCGCTCAGCAACAACATATTTCCACTGGCGAAACGCATGTGCCCGACCAAACCATATTCCAACCGACCCAAGTATATTTAAGCCGAACAAAACATAACTGAGTCGATTCAAACCATACCTAAGCCGACCATAAACATCTATTAGGTAGCCCAACGCGCATCTAAACCGACCGCGCACATGTTCTAACAGACCCCGAACATATCTAAGGGGACCAAAACATACCGCCGCCGACCGCACATAGCTGAACGGGCCACAAACATATCGAACACGACCAAACACATATGTAAACTTACCCAGCACATCCAAACCTGCCCAACACATGCCTAGTCAACTGTTGCTCTGCGCAGAATATCGAAAACGCAGCGCCAGCGGAGCTCGCGGCTCCTGCCCCAAACCTGGCGATGTTTTGAACTGCGCGAGGCTCTCGCCAGATCTCGTCCTGTCCGCGCCAGGCGCACTTTTTTTTTTTTTTTGTTCTTCGACGTCCTACGCCCCAGGGTGTGAGATTGCAGGGGCCAGATTCCAGGGCGCACGATTTCTTGCCCGTGGACTCCAGGCCCCAGAATTCGTCGACCCTGAACCGTTAGGCCCTTACATTTTCGGCTTGGGCTCAAGGGCCCAACATTATTTGGGCCAGGACTTCAGGCTCAGGGCTCCTGGGCCCGCGGCTCCAGGGATTTCAGATGTTTGGGCTTCGGACTCCACGGCCAACGGCTTGCAATCTCAGATTGCAGGGGCGATCTTTCTTGGGCCTCAGACTCCATGGCCCTGGATCCCTCGGCCACGCGCCCCATTGCTCGGGATCCAGTGACGTCTTGCGCGTCCTTCAAGGCCCTTCGTGGGCCCTTACGGGGCTCCTTTGGGGGCTTGCAGGGGCTTCAGGGATCCCAGAGGGTCCTTGACGGGTTTTTTTCCGGGCCCCGTGTGCAGCGGACCGTGGATGTGCAACGGGCATTCTGTTGTGCTTGTACTTATATTGAGGCCGTTCTTTTGGTCGTTATGCAGGATGTACGCAAGCCCACGCCTCAATGTGTTTCTCGGGTGGGGGTGCTGGTTATACTTGTATTATTGCGCATGTGTCTGATCTTGTGGTTTATGGTACGCGGCCAGTCGGGTATTAACGTCTTAAGGTTTTGGGGAATGCGCGCATGAAGGCCTTATTTTCTTAGGGTGTTGCGATCTTCGTAGCTAGGGATTCCACAGCATTCGGGACTTGCGGCGTTGGGGCCAGAACGCACAGGGGGGTTATTGTTTTAGAGTGTTAGGGTCTCAGGGTTTGGGGGAGGAGCCTGCCTTCGTTCAGGAGCTAGCCATCGCGTCCAGGGGATTCGTGGATTGCCCGCGCCTCAGAGACCTTGTTAAGAAGACTCGAGCTGCTCTCGGTGACGCGCTGGCTGAGGACCCCGCGGCGCGCCAGTGCAAAGGACGATCTCGCGCGCACCCTCGAAACCCACATGATCAAAACGAATTTAGAGGCCACGGTTTTCAAAGGTCCGGAGAAGTGGGCGGCCTTTTCTGTGCACGCAAGAGCGGGATGCAGTTGGCCGACACTGAAGGGGTGCGTGTTGGCCCTGCCTTCCGCGTGGCAAGCTTCGATCCCGAAAGCTTTGGGCGGGGGGTGGACGATGGAGCGGCGGGCTTCCCTGGTGGATCAGGCTTGCAAGTTCGGGTGCTCAGGCGAAACCGATTTTCAAAAACACTACACGTCTTGCCCCCCACGTGTGGGGGGCGATGCAAGCTGTTTGGATCCCGTCCTCTCCGATCGAGGTCGTTCTTGACCGAAGGCTGGGATTTGCTCGTGCGGATGTTTCCAGAGAGCCGTCTTCTCGCGTGTCAGGGGCTTGTGATTAGTGCCTCTATGCTGGAGTGTGATGGATGTAGCTGTTTTTTTCAGAATGCGAGGGCTGCCAGAGCGCAGCTTGTTCAGCAGACATATAATGTGACTTAACGTCATACGAACTCATTCCGAGCTACGTGCGAGGGAGGAGAAGGGAGGAAGAGGAGGACGTGTACAGCAGGAGAGGGGGATCATATGAGGAGGGGAAAGGAATAATGCGGAAATGGAGTGATGTGGAGGAGGAAGAGGAGGAGGAGGAGGAGGAGGAGGAGGAGGAGGAGGAGGAGGAGGAGGAGGAGGTGGAGGAGGATAGGAGGAGAAGGAGGAGGAAGGAGGAGAAGGAGGAGGAGGAGGAGGTGGAGGAGGAGGAGGAGGAGGAGGAGGTGGAGGACGAGGAGGCGGAGGAGGAGGATGAGGAGGAGGATGAGGAGGAGGAAGTGGGAAAGTGGGGAAGGAGGCCAGGGATGAGTTGGAGAGGCGTCTAACGTGTAAGCATGGAACACGATACCATACGACAGTATGTCACAACATGGCATGGGGCATCACTGGCAAGGGAAGGCCTACACTCCGTTACACATAACATGATATCATGCCATGGCACAGCCCGCGTATTGACCACGTGCTTCATCAGTAGTCGACTCAAGCTCCCTATCAGGTTCGTGGCCCCCTCAAGCTGCTTATTTCAGGAGCAACACTGAGAGGGAAGGTTTTGTCCTCACCATCTTCACCTGGTGTTATCCCTCCCCTTTCCTTCCCTCTCCACTTCCTCCTCCACCTTCTCCTCCTCCCCTGTCCTCCTCCTCCTCCTCCTCCTCCTCCTCCTCCTCCTTTTGACGTCCCAGTGCTCCTGGGCCTCCCGGCGCCAGGTGGTGCGCAAGAACCCTGGCGTGCTGGCCATCAAGGCTCGCCGGCCGACCTCCAGCGGGTCGACGAAGTGGTGTCAGAGGAAGCCGTGTCCAGGCCCAGGACCTTAAATTCTGGACGCCCGAAATGGGTACGGAAAGAATGGGTACGATGCCCAACAGCAGTTCCTGCTCCTTTTGAGCAGGGCTCGCTGTCCGCGCCGCCGCGGCCTGTGTCCATTCGAGACAGAAGGCCGCCTGCGCAACAGCGGCCGCTCTTGGTTCGGGACAACATCTGCTGTTGGGCATTGTGCCCATTTCTTCCGTGCCCATTACGGGCGTCCACATAAATGAATGACCGAG
Source organism: Prorocentrum cordatum (assembly GCA_963575745.1). Taxonomy (NCBI): domain Eukaryota; class Dinophyceae; order Prorocentrales; family Prorocentraceae; genus Prorocentrum; species Prorocentrum cordatum. The sequence goes on from CAUYUJ010022234.1 coordinate 68,146, forward strand.
GGTAAGACCCTGGCCCTGGCGGGTGTTCGCGAGCTCCGGGGGCTGGCGACTCGAGCAACATTTTTTGGGCTCGTGTGGGGGGGACCAGCAGAACCTCCGCGTGGGCCCTCGTCGCCACGGCCGGATGCGCTTCAGAATCCTGGTCAGCATGAGCCCACGGAGAGGTCCGCCCCCGCCCCCTATCTTCCTTCTCCTCCTCCCGCCCCCTTCTGTGCCGACATTGCCTTCGAGCGCGCAGTCGCCAGGGAAATCGGCTCGCAGCAGCGCCGGCGTCCCCTCGACCTTGGCCGCAGAGCGACCTGCAGGCGAACGCGCCACGAGTGAACACCCGGCCGTCGCGATGCCAGGTGCCGTCCGAGAAGAAGTCGAGGGTCGAGGTGGGGGCGATTGGCGACCGCGCCGCGTTGGACCGCGCCGGTCGGACTGCTGGACCAGAGGGTCGGGAGACGCCGGGTCTCCGTACAGGCACATTTCCGCTCGAGCCCTCGCGGCAAAGGTCGCCGCTGGAGCGATGGAGTCATACTTGCCCCCCGTTGCTTGCCAGGAGGAGGAGGAGGAGGAGAATGAAGATGAGGATGAGGATGAGGATGAGGATGAGGCTGAGGATTATGATGATGATGATGATGATGATGATGATGATGATGATGATGATGATGATGAGGCTGAGGCTGAGGATGAGGATGATGATGATGATGATGATGATGATGATGATGATGATGATGATGATGATGATGATGATGATGATGATGATGATGATGATGATGCTGATGCTGATGTGATGATGATTCTGATGAGGATGATGATGCTGCTGCTGCTGCTGATGATGCTGATGCTGATGCTGCTGATGCATGAGAGGATGATGAGGGCGTTTGCTGATGAGGATGAGGATGAGGACGAGGATGAGGATGAGGAGGAGGATGAGGATGAGGATGAGGATGAGGATGAGGATGATGATGATGATGATGATGATGATGATGATGATGATGATGATGATGATGATGATGATGATGATGATGATGATGATGATGATGATGAGGTGCAGGATGAGGATCAGGACGATGATGATGAGTGATGATGATGGTGATGATGATGATGCTGATAATGATGATGATGCTGATGATGATGCAGATGATGATGCTGATGCTGATGCTGCTTCTGATGGTGATGATGATGACGATGGTGATGAGGATGATGATACTGATGCTGCTGCTAATCATGATGATGATGATGATGATGATGACGACGATGATGCTGAGCAGGAGGACGAGGTGAAGGAGCAGGGCGGAGGAGGAGGCAGAGGAGGAGGAGGGCGGAGGCGGAGGAGGAGGGCGGATGATGATGATGATGATGATGATGATGATAGAGATGATCACATGATGATGATGATGATGATGATTATGATGATTATGGTGATGATGATGATGATGATGATGATGAGGAGGAGGAGGAGGAGGAGGAGGAGGAGGAGGAGGAGGAAGAGGTGAAAGAGGAGCAGGAGGCGGAGGGCGGATGATGATGATGAGGAGGAGGAGGAGGAGGAGAAGGAGGAGGAGGAGGAGGAGGAGGAGGAGGAGGAGGAGGAGGAGGAGGACGGAGGAGGAGGAAGAGGATGAGGAAAAATATGAATAATAATAATAATAGTCATAATCGTAATAATAGTAATTATAGTAGTATTAATAATAGTAATACGACTATCAAGTAGCGTAATACTAGTAATAGTACTACTAATGACAAGAACAACCATACTACCAGTATTAATAATAAGAATATTAAGACGCCTAATAATAAGACGCAATGGGATAATGATACTACGAATCTCTTCAATACTACTAAGCCTAAGAAGAGGACTACTATACGAATAAGAGGAAGCGGGACACTAGTACTACTTATAGTATTAAAAAGAAGAGTAATGCGAACCACATGAGTATTATTCAGCAGGCTAAGAAGAAATTCTAATACGCATACTAATGAGACTATACATATTTCAGCACAAATAAGAAAATCAATAGTAATCATAAGACAACTAATCGGAACAATACGACAACTGCTTAAACTACGAAGAATACGAGGTATACTGATAAGCGTGCTGATACGATTACTAATACTAGTAATAATCGTACGAGTAATGCCGCTTAGAAGATTAAACGGGTAAATGATAATTAATATACTAAGAAGAATAGGACGAACCATAAGAAGGGGAGGAGGAGGAGGAGGAGCAGGATGATGATGATGATGATGATGATGATGATGATGATGATGATGATGATGATGATGATGATGATGATGATGATGATGATGATGATGAGAGGAGGAGGAGGAGGAGGAGGAGGAGGAGGAGGAGGAGGAGGTCGTAGTGCCAGAGACACCAGGGGGGCGGCCGAGAGGCATCGTGCGCGCGGCGCGTGCGTACAGGATCGGCGCGAGGTGGCGCTCTCAGGCAGCTGCAGCGCCATCCGGACTGGTGCATCGGTGGAGCGGGCACGGAGCGCTGGGCTGTCGCAGGCGGCCCCGCGGGGCCCCGCGGCGGATGAGCCCACGGATTTCTCGAGGCTGCGCCGAGTGCGCAGCGGTGCGCGTGCGCTCCTCGTGGTGACCTCGAAGAGGACGGGGGCGCGGCGCCGCTGTCCTGCGTGCTGCGCCGCGCCTGGCGGCGGGCGCGGACTGGTGCTGGAGTGTGCATCTGACGAGCGGTGGTCGTCGCTGGGAATGTAGGAATCTCTCAGCTCCCGGGTCGCGATGGAGGGGCCCCACTGATGCTGCGTATAGCAACATTTGACGAGCGGTGGTCGCTGGGAGTGTAGGAATCGCTCTCAGCTCCCGGGTCGCGTTGGAGGGGCCCCATGGATGCTGCGTATAACAACAAGGCGCTCGGAGGCGGGCGCGCCCCGCGGCTCAGCGCGTGTCCTTGCGGGGGGCGGCCGGGGGGGGGAAGCTCCGGGGGCCTCCCTCGCCCGAGCTCCGCCGCGGAGGGAGGCGCCGCCGGGGCCGCGCAGGAGGTGGCAGAGCGGTGTCGGGGCGACGCCTTCCCGATGTGGGCTGTCTCTTACAGTCGGGGCGTTGACCTAAGGAACCCTAAATAAGGAACGAGGCCCCTTTTTCCCATAGGTTCAACCTCGATTTCCCATGGAAAACCTCAGGAAAACCCGAGGCAAACTTTGAAACAATCAAGGAACACCGAGCCCCTCCCCAACGAAAAGGGTTCCTTCTTCAGGGCCCCGACTGTATGCCTGCGGTGCCACCCCGGGGCTGGCGCCGTCGATGGTCCGAGCACCCCGTGGCGTGGGCACGACGCCTCGCGCTGAAGCGCGAGACGGCGCCGCAGAGGCACTCCTGGAGCCAACGTGGTTACTCCCCCCTTTCCCGCCCCCACGGCCTCCTCCGCGCTGCTCGTGGTGCGCGTCGGCATCCCCCGTGTGCGTCCCGCGGCCCGAGGCCGGCCGCGTCCTCTCGGGGCGCCGTCCTTTCCTTGCCTCGTCATCCGCCTTCGCCGCGGCGGGGGGGCGTGGGGCCCGTTCCCCCTCCACTTCCTCCACCGCTCCATCCTCACTGGTACCTCCTCCTTGTTCTACTCCCCCTCCTTCCTCCTCCACCTGGCCCGCCTCCTGGGTCGTACCTCCTTCTCCTCCTCCTCCTTCTCCTCCTCCTCCTCCTCCTCCCTGCTGCTGCTGCTATTTCGATGCCTCCCGCTTTGCCTCACTCGTACCCCGTTGGGCATGCTCGACATCCTCACTCATACCTCCTCCTACTCCTCCTCCTCCCCCTCGCCTTCTTCTTCTCTCCTCCCCCCTCCTCCTCCCCCTCGCCCTCCCTCCCTCCCTCCTCCGTTCCCCTCCCCTCGGCCCTCGGCCCGCGGCGTCAGGCCTCTTCGCTGCAGGGCGCGGCGCTGCAGCGCACGGTGGTGACCGCCGACGTGATCGACTTTTTCTGCGGCCCCGGCGCGCCGATCGGGAGCGGAGGGGTCCCTCCTCCTCGCGCCTGCCCCCTCCTCCTCCTCGCGCCTCCTAGCGCCTCCATCCCTTCTCCTGACAAGTCATTCCTCCCTGTTGCACGCCCAGTTGTGTTGGCAGGGCGGGCCGGGCGTTCCGCCTCAGACTTCCTTATCGCTGATGGCCCTGAAGCTTGAGATTCGTAACAGTTTGACGAATGGAGGGCGGGTCGTTTTCAAAGTGTTGTTCTCGCTTCAGCGCCGCGCATATGTTTCTTAAACGTTTGCAGCAGCTTCGCGGATGGAAAGTGGGCCGTTTTCAACATGTGGCTCTCGCCATAGCGCCGCGCACATTCGTCTTAGAAATTTGCAGCGGTTTCACTGATAGAGGGCGGGTGATCTCAAAATGTGGCTCTCGCCTCAGCGCCGCGCACGGTTGCCTCAAACGTTTGCAGCAATTTGACTGATGGCGGCGATGGAGACGACGACGACGACGACGACGATGGCGACAGCGGCGACGGTGACGGCGTGCGGCGACGGCGACGGCGACGACGCTTATTGTGGTGGTTTTGGCTTTGGTGGGCCGGGCAGGAGCTGTCTTCGGGGACGCGTCTGGAGGTAAGAACACCCGCGACCCTAGGCAGCGCTGCGTGGGCGTAGGAGTTGCAGCTTTCGTTTCCTTTTCTCCGTGCGTGTTGGGTCCACACCGGTCGGGGCCCCTGGCATGCGCTGCCCAGGCGGTGCCTAGAGGGGAAGTGCGCGCCCGGCCCGAAAGTGGGCGATCAGGCATTCGGCAGGTTGGCTCATTTCTGTCACCGACTGCGCCGAGGTGGCGCGAGGGTGGCGCGCTAAGTTGTTTCAAGGCCCAGCAGGGCCATAAGCTGACGTTTGGAGGGCTATATGCGCCCTACTTGTTCCACGATCTCGATCGGAGGCGCAGATTGTAATCATCCAGATGCACTCGCATTTGCCTGGGCTTAGCTGGCTGATCCAGGGCAACGTTTGCGTGGATGGATCGAAAGAGAGCGTGCGCGGGTCTCGCAATCTTATCTCTCGCGACCTTTTTTCCAAAACCTGAGATTTGCAAGCATCTTTATCACTACATGATGGCGGAAATCCTAGAAATCCTCCTCTTACTTCTCCTCCTCTTCTTCTTCTTCCTCCTCCTCCTTTATTTTCACTCCTTGGGGCGCGCTGAAAGCTTCTGAATGGGGCTGGAGGGAGGAACGCCCTGGGCATCTTCTTCGTGGTCGCCATCCTGAAGGCCCTGCTGGACGTGGTGCTGCTCAGGCCCGGGGGAGGGTATTGCCGACCAAGATCCGTCATTCTTCCTTTTCGTGTTCGCCCTCCCCCCCCCCTCCCCTCCTCCAGAAAAGAGGCCAGGCCACCAAGCAATACCACATACTTCGAGGGCTTGAGTGGGTTTGATCGGATTCACACAGCAGCAGCACGACCCAGAGGGGGTTTGAGCGGCCACACAAGTCGCCCCCCATCAGCACCACACACTCATAAATCAGCCTTGGCTTGGGGTTCCGAGGGGGTGATCAGCATTCCCCTGGATCATGCACGGGTTCGAACCTCAAGTCCACCCAGGCCAACCCCTGAACTGCCCGTCTGCTGTCCTGCGCCCCCCATCTGCTTCTCCCTCTCTCTCTCTCTCTCCCTATTCTATTCCTCCTCCTCCTCTCTCCTGCTCCTGCCCTCTCCCGCGTCTCCTCCTCGGCCCAGGGCCCCCGTCCCTGGGCCGCTCTCCCTCCTTCCCTCCTCCCCCCCCCCGTCCGAGCAGCTGGACGACCTGACCCCCCCCCCCCGAGACTCCTTGGCGCGTGCGCAGGGGGAGGCCCGGCCCGACTGCGGAGGGAGACGGGGGGGTGCGGAGGGGGACGGCGACGAGCGAGCGAGGGAGACCCAGACGGGAACGAGCGGCCCCCCCTCCTCCTCC
>CAUYUJ010022234.1:74112-124112 GCA_963575745.1 Prorocentrum cordatum
TTGTCCCTGGAAGTGTACCGTTAGAGGGTACTGACAGTGGGCAGAGATGAAGGGGCCCCAGGACACACAGATAAATGCACACAAATAAACAGATTCCCCATATTTTCATATATTTTCTGAGGTTTTGTCTTCCCCACCACTTCCCATATTTTCCCATATTTTCCAGGACATCGAAGATTAATTGTGTCTGTGTGTTTCTTTCCCTCCTGAAGAGAGGGCCGCAGAAGCGGTTCGCCTGAGACTTCCTCGCCATGCATTTCGGAAGCGTGCTCGCGCCAGAAAATGCCGGCTACTCTTCTCTTGGTCTGGGCGGCCACGATCCCTGGCAACAAACGCGCGAAGGGGCACGTGGCCGTGCTCTCACCCCTGTCCAGGCTGCATCTATTTTTCCTAGGTTCCTGGCATCGCTCGGACGTGTGCGTTTTTTCCTCGGCGAGGACCATCGAGGAGCATCCTTGATCATTTGGCGAAAAAACCACGCACGAAACCGAAAAAAACACAGGGAATGGACGTCCGAGCGATGGCGAGGGTTTCCATGGGATTGCGTAGGAGTGCGCGTTTTCACCATCCGACTTCCTGCTCCTCGATCCTCCTCTTCTACTTTGCTGCTGTCAGGGTGCTCTGCCGGTGCAGCTGTGCGCTCTTGGGGAGTGCCCTGGCGTGGGTGTGGTGATGGCGATGGTGGCGCGATGGTTGTGGCAATGACGGTGACGTCGACATGATGGTGGTGCATGGTGGTGAAGGAGATGTGGTGAACGACCAATAGCAGGAGTAGGAGGAGGCGGGGGCTGCGGAGGATAAGGAACACAGACAAGAGCAGCGGGAACAACACCAGCATTGCAATTAGCGTTGGACGAGTGGCAACGTGATCAGCAGGGATGAGTGACAGCGTAAGTAGCATGGAGAGGGTATATGAGTGAGTGGGGGTGGTTAGCGTGCTCATGATAGTGGTGAAGCTGAGCATGATGAAGACGACAACGATGAGTGAGTATGAGAGTGAGGACGAGGATAAGTAGTATTACTTGACGGTATGTTTCAGGTTTGTCAGTACAGTAATGACTTTGATGATTGTGATGACGATGACGACTATGATTCGTATTCTGATGCTCATGATGAGTCGCCTGCCGATATTTATGACGATGCCGATGTTGTTGCTGATGATGGTAATGACGATGGCGATGTCGATGTAACATGAGAAGGGCGGCAACTTCGCAGATGAGGGCTCGGGTGAGGATGACAGGGGTAACGTCGTCGATGATGTTGGTAACCCTTGTGTCGACGAAAAAGACTGCGAGGAGAAGCAGGATGAGGATGAGGATGAGGATGAGGACGAGGATGAGGAGGATGAGGATGCGGATGAGGATGAGGGTGATCATGATTATGATTATGCTACTGCTGCTGATGATGCTGATGCTGATGCTGATGCTGATGACGATGCTGATGATGATGATGATGATGATGATGATGATGATGATGCTGCTGCTGCTGCTGCTGATGATGATGATGATGATGATGATGATGATGATGATGGTGATGGTGATGGTGATGATGATGATGATGATGATGATGATGATGATGATGATGATGATGATGATGATGATGATGAAGATGATGCTGATGATGATGATGATGATGATGATGATGATGATGATGATGCTGCTGATGATGATGATGATACTGGTGTTGATGATGCGTATGATGAGGCCGCCTGCTCTGACATAGGCCGCGGTAATCGGTGCTCAGGATGAAACTGCAGCCTTCGCCGAGAACCGTCAGGAGGACCACCTTGCCCTTCCCACTGACGCCTCTCCATGCCCACGCTGTCGCGCCTGTCTAACATCTCGCTCTCCACTCCCTTCAGGGAAATGTCCCAGAACTCGCGCAGCTCATCTGCAGACGCTGCTATACCCTCTTGCTGTGAAAACCTGGTCATTGCTTCGGACAGCGCGCGCAGCCTGGCGTTGGAAGAGCTGGCAATCGACGAGGTTGCCTGGGAACTCTGCGCCACAGACTGGTCTCGGGGCCCCCGATCTCCATGAGCCACTGGCTTGTGCGGGGCTGTATAAATATCATCGCAGACTTGAAGGACAGTGGTGCGGAATGCCCAATTCGAACTCATGACGAAGAAAACAATCACCGTGCCTGGCGCACTCTGCAGGCATGTTGCCGCAGTCGCCGATGCCACCTACCGACCACATTTGCATTTGATCTGGATGCATCTGACAACCACCACCTATCAGCCACTCGTGCCCAAGAGACTGCACTCTATTGACGTAGGACGCGATCTCCGTGAGGATGATGATGTTCTCGGGGCCGTACTCCTGTGTGTGATACACATCGACAGATGGCCATGATTCCTTTCTTACACGAAGTATGCACCAGTTCGCCAACCACTCGGTCTGGCCAAAGCTGACCTGACGCCAACAGCGGAGGCGATGCCACTTATAAGCGTTACGGCGCCAGCACGGCCACACCACCATGTGATCCTCCGCCGTCGTTGGGTGTGGCCGCTGCCCACGCGCCGCGAACACCCGCTGCAACCACTCTGGATTGAAAATGTGGAAGCTGCTCATATGTCCTAAGATGCTCCTGGGCCAAGACAACCATTGAGGCCCCGCTCAACGAGGACGTCGTGGACTCGAGCATTGCCCCTGAGGAGCCGTATGATGTTGCAACAGTTGTGGCTACTGTAACCATTGATGAACTAATGAGGACACGCAACAGGACTACTGACCTGGGCTGCTTCCGCTGCTGTGTCCGCACGTGGCCGCTGGACGCAGGCCGCGAGCGCATCGCTGGCTCTCTTCGCCTCGGTCCGGAGGTCCGCCTCATCCCGTGGAGCTTCCCCACTGACGGACTGCAAGAGCGCACGGAGAACTTCGGGGTCGTCCGTCGTTGAGTTCGGCAACCCGCTCGCGGAGCTCGGCGGCGCTGGCGGCGCGGGGTGCGCAGGCTGCGCTCGCGCCGCAGGCTGCTGTGCCCGAGCCCGCTTGGCCGCGGCCCTGCGCTGCTGCTCTCAGCGCGATGGGCAGCCTCGGCCCGACGCACCTCCTCCAGCACGGAGGGGGGCTTCTCGGCCATCGCGGGCGTGCCGCCGAAGCGCTGCAGCACCTCGCCGCGCCAGTCCGAGGTGAACCCCGCTTGCGGCAGGAGATGCTCCAGCACGAGGAGCTCTCCCTTGGCCTCCTCGGGCTTGGGGGCAGCTTGCTCCTGGACTCCTCGAGCTCGACCAGCTCCCTGGTGATCTCGCCCAGCTCCTTGTCGGCCTCGTTGACCTCCTTCTTCGCGTCCTCGACCTTCTGCTGAACGGCCCGCAGCAGACCCTCCTGCTTCTCGCGCTTCTTGTCCAGCCGCTGGTGCTTGAACCCAATCTCCTTGAGCCTCGTGTCCAGCGGCTTGCCCTTGAACACTTGCTGCTTGAGCGACTGCTGCTTCGCACGGAACTTGTCACACGTAGCCTTGATCTCGGGATCGGTGAGATCGTTGATCGCCTCGATTGTTGATGATATCTCAGCGAAGTGCTTGCGTACCTCACCGTCTGCTCCGTTATCCAAGTTGCCTTCATCGACCTCCATGGCATTGCTTTGTGGAGGAGGAGGAGGAGGAGGAGGAGGAGGAGGAGGAGGAGGAGGAGGAGGAGGAGGAGGAGGAGGAGGGGAGGAGGAGAGAGGAGGAGGAGGAGGAGGAGGAGGAGGAAGAGGATGGGGAGGAGGAGGGGGACGAGGAGACTTCTTTGAATGTTCCTGTTCCGCCCGCGGCGCGCAGGCGGCGCTCGGAGGCGCCCGCTGAGCGCCCCGCGAAGAAGCGCGAGGCCAAGGGCTCCAGGCGCCGCGTCGGCTCCCCTGGGACAGCTGCGCGCGCAGGGAGGAGGGAGAGGAGGAGGAGGAGGAGGAGGAGGAGGACGATGAGGAGGACGAGGAGGAGGAACATCCTGGGACGACGACGATGATGAGGATGAGGATGAGGATGATGCTGATTGTGATGATGATAATGATGATGATGATGATGATGATGATGATGATGATGATGATGATGATGATGATGATGATGATGATGATGCTGATGATGATGATGATGATGATGATGAACAGGCTGATGATGGTGCCGCTGATGAGGATGCTGATCATGCAGATGCTGATGCTGCGGATTTTGATGAGGATGATGCTGATAGTGATTATGATGATGCTGCTGATGATAACGTGGATGCTGATGATGCTAATGGGGATGATGAAACGGATGCTGATGGTGATGATGCTGCTGCCGCTGGTGAGGATGATGATGCTGGTGATGATGCTGCTGCTGTTGCTGCTGATGATGCCGATACTGAAGATGCTGATGATGATGCTGATGGTGATGATGCTAATGATGCTGATAATGATGATGATGCTGATCATGACGATGGCGATAGTGCTGCGGCTGATGATAATGATGATGGTGAGGGTGATGATGCTGCTGATGATGACCCTGGCCAGGAGCGTGCGCACGATCGGGATGATGGCGATGCAGCGGCTGCGGATGATGATGATGCTGATGATGGTGATGGTCATGCTGACGATGCAGATGATGCTGCTTATGATTCGAACTATTATCATGACGGTGATGGTGATAAGATGATGATGTTGCTGCTGATGCTGATGATGGATGTTGCTGCTGCTGCTGATGATGATGATGCCGATGACGATGCAGCTGCTGATGCTGCTGGTCATGATGATGACCAGGCCCAGGAATCTGATGACAATGCTAACGACGATGGGGATGATGATGACGAGGACGACGGCGGCGATGAAGATGACGATTATGATACTGATGCTGATGTTGCGGATGATGTTGATGAGGATGATGATGATGCTGATTATGATGAGGATGCTGATGATGACGCTGATGATGATGCTGCTGCTGATGATGATGATGAGGATCTGATGATGCTGATGAGGCTGATGACGTCGATGATGAAGATGATGGTGATGACGGAGACGAGGAGGATGAGGAGGAGGAGGAGGAGCTGGAGGACCAGTGCAAATCCACGACTCATTGACGATGTTGGAATAAACCCTCCCTCCAAGCCCCCTCTTCATAGGCCTCCTACAGTGATTCATTCCCACTGAAGGATCTGCTCTGTTGGGAGACAACCTTTTGAAGACCCTGAAGCGTGACAGAACACACTTCCCGAGACCCCAACGCCACGATTCAACCAGTTTGTTGTGTCTTGGCGATCGTGAATCGCGCCAGAGCGCCATTCCTGGGATTTCAACACAGCGAGTCAACGTAATTGATGCTCCCTGGCAATCCTGCATCGCTCCAAAACGCAATTTCTGGTACGTCGACCATGGAACTCCGTGAAATTCCTGCAACTGTGTCAGACGAGTGTGCGCGGCGCTAAGGCAAGAACCACATTTTGAAAAGGAGCTGCCATCAATCGGTGAAGCTCTTGCAAAGTGTTATGACAAGTGCGCACGGCGCTGAGGTGATTGCCACATCTTGAAAACGACCCGCCCTCAACCCGCCAAGCCTTTGCACATGTTTAAGACGAGTGTGCGCGGCGCACGAATGTGCGCGGCGCTGGGGCGAGAGCCACATGTTGAAAACCACCCGTCCTCAATCCGTGCAGACCTTGCATGTTTAAGACGAATATGCGCGGCGCTACGGCGAGAGCCACATTTTGAAAACGGCCCGCCTTCAATCTGCCAAGCCTTTGCAAGTTTTTAGGACGAATTTGCGCGGCGCTGAGGCGAGAGCCTCTAACTGATTTGCTGGTGGTTGATTCCTCTGAGGGAGTAGCGTCGCGAGGGGGTGTGTTAGATGTGTCTGTGCAATGTTCTTTGGTACATCTTGCTCTGCAGTCTGTTCTGGCTCGAGAATGGACATCTAGTAGACGTGGCCGCTCCTCTCACAGTGCGGCCCTCGGCCAGTTTGTCCGCGAACGCCATCAGCATTGCCATTGCGATTGTGACCGCCGCGGCGATCTTAGCCTCGGCGCGGCTCTGGCGAAGCAGCTGGAGAACTGTGGGCCAGCGCCGCTCCCTGTGGCCGAGCCCTCGGCGACGCTCTGGGGGGTCTTCCTCCTCGGCGTGCTCCCGGCCTGGCGGTCACGCTCTCGGTGCTCGTTGCGGTGGCCCAGAACCTGATCCGCCGAGCTCCCAAACCGCGCTTCCACGAGTGCAGTCGAGCTGCCCTGAGTGGACATTACACATGCGATGGTCCCGTTCTGCGGGCGCGTCCGCGGGGCGGCTGTCGATGGCTTGTTGCGCGTGGGATTCGGCGGACGTTTCGGACAACATTCGGCGGACGTTTGGGGCAGCATTCGGAGGGAGTTCGGGGCAGGTTTGGGCCGTCCTGACGCGAGGATGATGTGCTGTGTCAGAATGTCTGCATTGGAGCAGGAGCAAGAGACGATGCTTTGCAGTGGGATTAGCTGTCGGGGTCTCGCACGGTGACGGCAGCTTGCATCCGCGCCCGCTCGAGCAGACACCACGCCGTACCGTTCGCAAGAGAGAAGCTTGCCCGAACGGGCCAGCTCATGGCCCTAAGCGCGGTAGAGTTGGAGAGATGTCCGCCTTGCAGACCTTACACTACGCCCGCCAACGATGATCCGCACTCCGCTTCCCGAGCTAAGCGTCGACGTCGCCGTTGATGGAGAGCACGGTCCCCAAGCCTACAGGGCTGTTCGGCCCTGGCTGGCCATTTCGGCTTGGTGCTATACGCTTCGCACCTCGCCCAGCAGCATCCCCAGCTTTTCGGCTGTAGCGACGGTCGTGATTGGCGATGGCGCGCAATGCGTCCTGCATGTGTGTAGGGCAGTTCGCCCCGCGCTTCCCGCCATGGTCAAAGTGCCGTCTGCGTGCACGGAGTCGTTGGCCTGGCCGTCCTTCCAAAGCGTGCTCCGCACTGGGAACAGGAGCGGTGGGAGAGGACATCCCGGACAGACCACTGCCGTCTGCTCTTGCAGGGCAGAGGTCTGCGTCTCGCGCAGCGAAGCCACGCCTGTTGCAGACCGCGCCTGCAGCCTTCGTAACTTTGTCCGGCGGCCTGAAGCGGCGCAGAGCCTGCAGCGAAGTCACGGGGTCGACGCAGTCGAAGACCTTGGTCCCTGTAAAGAGGAGGATGGGCTGCGCATCGTTTGAGCTTGCTTCCCGCGCCGCGTCCAGGATGCGCCTAGCCATGGAGATGGCCTCTGTGGGGCGGGGGTGCAGAGGATGATGATGCGAGTAGGACTGAAAGGAGAAGGAGGGACGGAGGGAGGGAGGGAGGAATGGAGAGAAGGAGGATGGATATTGCTGAGTTTTGAAGCTAGTGATTGATTCCAGTGCGGTCAGTACGGGCATGCCACCAGGTATAATCACTTATTGCAGTTAGTTTGTTTTCGCTCGTCGTTGGCTCAGAGTGGAAAGCCTGTTGTACAGGTTAACTTGCTTGCGTCGATGCTCGGAGGGCCTGCCGGTCAGTCTGAGCAAGGGCGATCTCTTCAATGATGGGATAATGCGTGAATGCGAAGCTGCGCACCTTGGGACTGATTCTTTGGTCGCAGCAAAGTATACGGCACTCATTCGCCTGAGGGAAAGGAAGCCGCCCAGTTGTGGACGAATGAGCTGGGTCACTGTCGTGGTGAGCTCGCGTGTGACAGTGCCGCATTGTGCAGCTGGCCTGTACCTCTCTTGATTGACGTGCCGGATCTTGGGCTCAAGATCCTTTCAAGGTCCACAGCGCTGAGCCTTACTCCGTTTGTCACCACCCACCAAACCACCCCAACCCAACCCGAAGGCTCAGATTTACCCTCAATTTCCAGTGGGGGGGGTTCGGGAAACATCGAAAAAACACATATGGAACCCTTACCCCCCCCAACCCGAAATTCGGGTCTTCGGGTTGGGTTGGGGTGGTCTGGTAGGTAGTCAGTTTGGGGGGAGGATCCTCCCACAGCAGCTCGCTCAAGAATGGGAGCGAGGGAGGGAGGCGTCGTCAGGACGCTGCCAGGACCCCACCAGGACCCCGCCACGCAGCCCCACCGGGACCCCACCAGCACCCTGCCGGCGCCTTCCGCGCCGCCCGCCTGCGCGCGCGACGCCCCCCCCCCACCCGCCGAGGCGAGCCGCGGCGGCCTCCCGCCGCGGCCGCAGCCGCAGCGCCGGCTCGCCGCCGCGGCCACCGCCCAAGAAGCCGAAGAAGCGGAGGTGACCCTCGGCGCCCGCCCGGCGCCCCGCCGCGCGGGGCGCGTGGAGGCGCAGCTCGCCGCGCGGGGGTGCCGCCCCGCTGCGCGGCGCGCGTGGGCGGGAGCCCTGGCCAGCGGCCTCCCGGAGCTTCCAGAGCGCTGCAGAGCAGCACTCCAGGCCTATGGGCCTGGGCTGCTCAAGAACCTCGGTTGGGATTTTTTGGTGCCAGGATCCTGGTGCTACAGTCGACCCGCCTAGGAAGGGCGGGCAGCCTTCCCAAGGGTACCCTTGCATCCTTGCCTCCTCGGTGCATCCTTGGCCACTCTCGCTGGTCGCGCCCCGCTCGAACACCTGGACATGCCCCTCCAGGGGCCCTGCCTCCTCATCGCGCATCCTTCCTAGACGGGTTGGCTGTATTCTGTACAGTCGAAAACCCTAACAAGGACGCGCGACTTTGCTCAAGGTACCCTTGCGTCCTTGCTCTTCCTTGCTCCTGCGTCCTTGAGGTCTTCGTCGCCCGCCGCTCCAGAAAATCCCAACCTCGGCCTCCAAGGGTCTTGCGTCCTCACCGCGCGTCCTTCTTGGGGCTTTTGACTGTAGCCCTCCTGGAAGGACGGGCAGCCTTCCCAAGGGTACCCTTGCATCCTTGCCTCCTCGGTGCATCCTGGGCCACCTGGACATGCCCCTCCAGGGGCCCTGCCTCCTTATCGCGCCTCCTTCCTAGACGGGTTGGCTGTGTACTCTGTAGCCCTCCTGGAAGGTCAGGGCTGTTGTTGGCCGCCTCCCCGCGGGCGCCGCCCGCCCCCGCCGCCGTGACGAGGGCGCCCGGCGCCCTCCCCGGGGGCCGCCGCTCGCCGCCGGACCTCGCCGAGAGCTCGCGGGCGCCCGGCGCGCAGGCCGCCAGGCGCGCGCCCCGCGGCGCGCGGAGGCCGGCGGCCGGCGCCTCGGAGCGGCGCCGCGCTCCGCCGGCGGCCTCCCGCGGGCGGCGGGGGCGGACGGCTGCGTGGCGGCGGCGGCGGGTCCGATCATCCCTTGCGGCGCCGGGAGAGGCTCGGCGCGCTCCTCGCGTCCCTCCTGCCTCCTCTCCCCTCACTTCCCTTGCCCTTCCTCCCTGGTCCTCCCCCTTCTCCTCCTCCTCCCTCCTCCTCCTCCTCCTCCTCTCCTGCCTCCCTCCTCCTCCTCCTCCTCCTCCGTTCCTCCTCCATTCCTCCCTCCCTCCCTCCCTCCCCTCCCTCCTCCCTCCGCCATCCTCCCTCCTCCCGTCTCCTCCCTCGTCCTACTGACTACTCGGGGCTACATCTGTGCCCTTCACACAAACAGTGAGGAGTATCCGCGTCGGCTGCCACAGTGCATTGTCCCATCGCCAGCTTGGGGTACTCTCTTCTCACCCTCTCCTCCCGCCCTCCGCGTGAGCAGCGCTCATGATCGCCCGCTGCCATTTTGCCTCAGGCGGCCTGGCCCGCTGGCGCCCAGAGTCCGGGAAGACACGGGGTCAGACGCCTCGAGGGCGAGGAGGAGGGGCCAGGGAGGGGGAGGGGAAGGGGGGAGGAGAGCGAGGAAGGAGGCGGATGGGGCAGGGTATGGGGAGGCGAAAGCGGCAGGGGAGGATGGGGGAGGAGGGAGGCGAAGGGTAGGGCAGGGGGGGAGCCAGCTCCGCGAGCGTGCGGTGTCGGGGGCGCTTTCCTCCGTGCCCCGTGCCTTCCTGTCCCATATCCGACGCCTGCCTGCTGTGCGGTCGCGCGGGCGCCGTCGCAGCCGGCGAGGCGGCGGAGCTGGCGAGTGCACCGGCCGAGGGGGAGAGGCAGGCCGCGGCCGCCGCTGCCGACCCTCCCGCTGCGGCCGACGAGGCCGCCGCAGGGCCCGCCGCGGAGCCTCTCGCCGGGCCGCGCCGCCTGCCGCGACGGACCCCGCCAGACCGCTCGCAGGGGCCGCAGCCGCGGCCACTGGCATGGCGGCCTCGTGCTTCGGGCCGGCCACCTCCCGCGTCACGCCGCACCGTGGTCCTGGCCGGCCCCCCGGCCGACTGGCCACGTCTGTTCGGCCCGAGGCCCAGCCGACCGTGGGGCCCGCCGCCGAGGCCGCGTCGCTCGCCGCCGCCGGGCCGCCCGCCCCCGCAGGGCCAGCCGCGCCCGAGCCGTCTGCGGCGGACCGGCCCGCGGCCGAGGCAGCCTCGGTGCCCGCCTCCGAGGCGGGGCCGCTCGCCGCCGCCGAGGCCGAGCCGCCCGCCGCCGCAGGGCCCGACTCCCAGACCGGGCAGCCCACGGCCCAGCCAGCCGCGGGCGCCACGCGGCGGCTGGTCGTGCGCATCAGGGCCCGCGCCGCCGCCCCGGCCGCCGCGGCGCCCGAGGCGGCCGCGGCGCCCGCCGTGCTGCAGCGGCGGCTGAGGGTGCACGCCGGCGCGGGCCCCGAGGGCGCGGAGCGCTGGGGCCGCGGCGCGTCCAGCTCCAGCTCCAGCAGCGGCGCGAGCCCGAGCTGGAGCCCCGACGGCGGCGGGCGCGGCGCGGCGCCGCGCGGCGCGCCGCGCCCGGAGCGGCCGGGCGGCGCCCCGCGCCCGGCGCGGCGGCGGGCCCCGCCGCGCAGGCGCCGCACGCCGGAGCGCACGGAGCCGCGCCCGAAGGCGAAGGCCCGCGCGCGCCAGGGCCTCTGCAGGGCCGGCGTCGTCGCCGGGGCGGCGCTGCTGGCCTGGCCCGGGGGCGGCTCCCCGCCGCTGCCGGAGTACCGGCCGCCCTTCTCGGCGGGCGAGGCCCTCGCGTCCGAGGCCCTGTACAGCGAGACCGACTCGCTGCCCTCCCCAGACGGGGCGGGGGCCGCCCGCCGCGCCCGCGCGAGGGCCTCTCCCGGGCTTCTGCTTCAAAGGGCTTCTGGCCGATGGGGCGAGTCACGCCCGAGGTGCTCCGGAGATGTCGGCATCCGCAGGCCAGTCCCGAGCCCTGGGACGGCCTCATTATCACCACCCACCGCACCCCCCCAACCTGACTCGAAGGCCTCATTTTGCCCTCCATTTCCAGCGGGGAGGGGGGAGTCGGGGAGCCTTGAAAAAACACGGATGAAGCCCTGCATCCCCCCCCCCAAACAATTCATGATGAACGGCCGGTCCCGGAGAAGGATCGAGCGTGGCAGGGCACGCAGAAATTCATGACGTCGGAGGTCTGTGCAGACATCCTCCAGCATCGGCGTTTTCAGATGCGGGAGGGGGGATTCAGAGAACAAAAAAACGTGCTGCGGGATGAGGCCTGGGTCCCGCTGTCCTCGTCGCCCTCTGCCCACTCGCCCTCTCCGTCTTCCTATCCCCCATCCCCCATCCCCCCAGTCAGGATGCAACTTCTGGCAGGTTAAATTCAGCATCAGCGCACGGCATTTCCGTGGTCGAAAACCAGCATTCGGACGGGGGGGCTTGGTGGCACTCGTGGAGCGGCTGCTTGTGCCATCTTCCTTCTTGGCGTGCAGTAGTAAGACCACGACATCCTTCTTGCACGAATTGACGCCGTTTATTTGGAGCAGCAGGATAGCGCCTTTGCAACGGAAGTGATTGCTGCCGACAGAGCAGTGCAAGCGGCCATTGATTTGGGCAAGCAAATTACCAGCCCCATACGCAAACAGATCCGCGTGAGCGGACCAGGATGATGTACCAATGGTGATATGTGAACATTTCGCAACTCGAATTGGAGAACTTGAGAGGAACAAAGGAACGCATCCGACATAAGTACGCCCAGTTCGGTTTAAACCCGTTCAATCCGGCATGCTCCAGCTGAACCCCTGGCTTGGTCCGTCAAACTTGGCATACTGGCCCCTTGAACGGGTGCACTCGCCATCAGTCATTCTTGCGTGGCGACGGGATCCGTACATACGGTAGAGGGAAACAATTACTGAACACTCCCCCTCCCCC
The DNA here is from genome assembly GCA_963575745.1 of Prorocentrum cordatum. Taxonomy (NCBI): domain Eukaryota; class Dinophyceae; order Prorocentrales; family Prorocentraceae; genus Prorocentrum; species Prorocentrum cordatum. The sequence continues at coordinate 86,143 of CAUYUJ010022234.1, forward strand.
CAAACTCAATGTTGGCACGCGCGGGGGAGACTGCGGTCGAAGTTCATCTCATCAGACCCACCGCCAACTTTGAACATTGTGGGGAGGGGGAGGCGTTGGCGGACGAATGTGGTTTGTCATTGTTCCGAGGCCTGTATCCATTGCCCTCGGCCCGGTCCATCCTGGGCCCTGCAGCCGTGTTGCCCCGGTACGAAGACCTCCCCCTGGCCCGTCTCCCCCCCAAGTTACTGGTGGCGAGGGTGTGGGCGGGACGTGCAGGCCAGCGGGCGCGGCGGTCTCCCCCCCCCCCCCCGCCGTCGGGTGGCCGCGGTGAAGGGCGCCCTTTCGTTCGCTCCCCCGCTGCCCAGGACAGACCCCAGGCAGATGATGATGATGATGATGATGATGATGATGATGATGATGATGATGATGATGATGATGATGATGATGATGATGATGATGATGATGATGATGACGATAATGACGGTGATGGTGATGGTGATGGTGATGGTGATGGTGATGGTGATGATGATGATGATGATGATGATGATGATGATGATGATGATGATGATGATTATGATGATGGTGCTGGTGCTGATGATGATGATGATGATGATGATGATGATGATGACGATGATGATTATGCTGATGATAGTGCTGATGATAATGATGTGTGTGAAGTCCGTTCATATCACCGCTTGTACCCATATCTATTGCTGCCGTCTCGGCTTAGGTCCTGATGATAGGTACAGCGCCGCCTGCCCGCGGCGCATGGGAAAAAAAGGGCTCGCTATCGTCTTCCTTACCTTCCTCTACCTACGGGAAACCTTGTAGGTTCGACTCTTCGGTCGTCAACCTACATACACAGGTTATCAGCCTATTCTATTTCGCTCTCCGTTGTGACACCCCGCATCGTCTTTGACTCAGCCGAATGGCGCTGGACCCCACGGAGCGCGAGCGTCACGACGCCACGGAGAGGGCAACGGGACTGGCGATACCGTCTTCCCCCCTTTCATGCGACGGCAATGCCGACGCGCTAGAGGCTGCACTCGGAGACATGGACTCCGACACGCCTCCCGCGCCGGCGTCTTCTCGCATGCCAGGGTTCGGACAATGCCCCGTTGACTATGATGTCTCCTGGGCGCCACCTTTAGCTCGGACCTCTCGCCGGTGGAAACACCCGCGGTTGCCCTCGAAACCGCCGCTGGATTCGCCTCGCCTCCATCTTCAACCTTCGCCAGTGGAGACACCCGCGGTGGTGGCGCCAGTGAGACGTCTCCCCAGAGCGCTTCCGCGCGACGCCGCCGTCGCGGCGCACGGCGTCGCATGAACCCCGCCGAGGTTTCCGTCTCAGAACACGCGCGAGTCATGGAAGATCGCGCTGGACGGACCTCGCAGCGAAGAGCCCCCGAGCGGTATCATATCCAGTCCCCCAATAGGGGCAACAGCCGCAGCCCCTCTCAGAGGCGCTCATGGCAGAGTTCCCTGCGGCGCGACGTCGCGCCGTGCGCGTTGCCCTCAGCCAGCGATCTGGCCGAGCTTAGAGCAGGTTGCAACTTGCACGACCCGACAGTTGTCGGGTCTTGCGGCGCAGACAGCAACATTTTTGCAGCAACTCCACAACGCTGTTGCTCTCGTCGACGCACGGACCGCTAATGATCGATCGATCCCCGCGCAGGTCCAGTATCAAGTCGACCGCGCGGAGTCACGCCGAGGTTCCGACTCCACTGCAATCCACACGCTCCACGACTATCTCTTCGCAGTAGAGGCCCAACTCGTGAGCGTCAGGGGCGCGGGCGCTGCTGCTGTCAGGGCTCTACGCGGTGAGCTGCTGACAGTGCGGCAGGTTCCAGCGATGGAGGTACATGGGCTTGCGGATCGACAGCTCCGAGACGACCCAACTGCGCTTCGTGCTCAGGTTGAAGTGACCATTGCCAACCTACGCTCCCGAAGTACCGCGACCGCGTCCGAGCTGCGCGGCAAGCTGCCCAGTTCTGAGACGGCCATCGCCATCGCTCAACGTCTTGACGCTTCGGAGGGGCGCGTGGCAGCGCTTGAGACCCGAGTCTCAATGGTCGAGCAGCAGTTGCCCGACATGCAGGTTGCGCTGGCTGAGTTGCGTGTTGCGCGGGCCCCGACTGATCAGCTGGGCACCCCGACTCCAGTTTGCGATTTCGCCACCCTCGAAGCCCGAATGGCCGAGGCATGGAAGGCGGCGGACCACGCGCAGTTGCGACTCACCCAGATCCCCCACGAAAGAGACGCTACAAAAAAGGCATGGGTCGAGGATGTACTCGCCCGTTTGGAACGAGTGCTTGAAGCGCGCGACCGACGAATCCAGGACTTGGAGCAGCTGGGCCGGCACTCCCAGCGATGACACCAACGACGAGATGCGTGGTTTACGAGCGTTGACAAGATGCAGACCGACATCGCAACAACTGGAGGCACCATGAAGGTCCACATGAGCGACGCTCAGATCCACACTTCGACCCCGCCTCCACAACCTACCGCCGATTCTGTCCCGACCCCTGCCGATGGAAACATCCGCGCTGGACAACCGCGACGTCAGTCGCCAGGGGCCGCCTCTGCTGCGGCCTCGGCTCAGACACGTCGCGTCTCCCCTGCGCGTGAACCATCGCCAACGCCACCGATTCCATCGCAGGACCTCTCGCAGTTCTCTCTCGGTGGCACCAACCAAATTAAGGAATCGGACACTGTGCGTATTCTTCAATTGCCCCGCGCTACACAGTTGCAGGAGTGGCAACATATGGCCAGGGGATAGTGAGGCCGCGCCTCTTGGCGCCCTGCCAAGGCATTTGCAGTCCTCTGTGTTGCCGAACAACTTCTACAAGACAGCGGCGGTTTCGAAAACATCGCGTGCAAACTTGCTGATGCACTCTCGGCAGTTCCAGATGCTGAGCTCCTTTGCGCATTGAGGGGCCTCGAAGCCCGAGAGCATGAAGCCAGCCGCGTGCTGAAAACTCGACATATCCATTGGACTGGATTGCAATCGGACAAGGTCACTGACGTCGACGACGCGCCGCATGACTTAGAACGTCTACAAGTAATTTGCATGCGGGGCGACGATCTCCAGCGGTTCGATGTTGACGGGGGAGAATCATTTTAGGAATACCGCGAACCACCGGATACGCAAATATTTGAGTCATTGTTCCGAACTCAGATCCGCGGACATTAATGGGCGAAGCAGGACATGCGCGATTGCGACAATTTGAAATCAAATAACCCCAATCGCGCGTGCGACTGGCTCCGCGAACGTGTTCTGGCCAACGTCCAGTTGCGTCGACTCAAACGCAACCGGCGCAACCTCAATATCGAAACGACTCGTTGCGAGCCAGCCGTCTGTGCTTCTTTCGAGTCGGGGCGTCGCAGGAATGGAGAACGGCGCGAGCTGCTGCGCGTGGTGCTGATGATGATGACGATAATGTTGCTGATGACGATGGTGATGAACTTGATGGTGATGATTCTACTGCTGCTGATGACGATAAATATGGTGATGCTTCTGATGATGATGATGGTGATGATGATAATGAGGAGGGGCAGAAGAAGGAGGGGGAATGTGAGAACGAGGAGGAAGAACCGGCAGCGTTCGACGAACACCATGTCCATCACCGTCTCAGCGTCCCAGGAGGAGGAGGAGGAGGAAAAGGATGACCAGGAGGAAAAAGAGGATGAGGAGGAGAAGGAGGAAGGAGGAAAGAGGAATGATGAAAGGCGAGGAAGGAACAATGAGTAAAAAGGAGGATGAATAAGTAAAAGGACGAATGGGGAATAGGAGGGAAGATGGGGAGGGGGAGTCGGCGGAGGAAAAGGAAATGGAGGATGGGTGGTTGGGCGTGTACGGAAGTTTCCCTGGCCAAGGGGTGCCCCAGCTCCTGGACCGTTTTGGAGTCTCGGCGCCCCCTCCTGGGCCTCGCCCTAGATGCCCAAACCCATCGAGAACCGCTGGGGCCTCTCTGGCACTTCCTGCTGCAGGTCCTGGTCGGCACCCGGGGGAGCGGGCAGCCCTGAACTTCCACTGGGGCTAAAAGATAGCAGCAGGACCCTGACGTCCAGAAACTCCGGTCGAGATGTCAGAGGCAGTCCTGACAGGTCTACAGGTCTGGAGGGCTATCTTTTCTGGCCCTCCTGGAAGGCCAGGGCAGGAATGGGCCTTCCCTGCCGGCCCCCGCCGTCCCACGCCTCCCCGCCTCCGCCGCCGGCGGCCGCCGCGGCCCCCGCGGCCGCCTCCGGCGCCGCGGCCTCCCCGCCGCCCGACGCCCCCCCGCCGCGCGGCTCGCCGGCGGCGGCCCCCGGGGCCCGCGGCGGCAGCCCGGGCCTGCCCGCACAGGACGCCACGGCTCGCGCGCGCGCGCGGGCCGTCGCTGCCCAGACAGGCTCGCGTCCTGAAGAGTCGCGCCAGAAGGTCTGGCGCCCTCTGCGGCCTCAGCGGGGCCCGTGCTGGGCCTCGGGGCCGTCAGGAAGCGGCCCCGGGTGCAGGACGAGCTGTCGGGAAAGGGTCGGAACTTCTGGGGGGCCCACATGTCCGGGGTCTTGCTCCGTGCCTGCGCGGCGGCCCCCGCCGTCCCCGGCAAAGTGAGCATGCTGTATTGCTAAGACCTTACGGCCGGTGCCACCGACCCCGGACGACGACCCCCACGATGTAAGAGGCATTCGGGAAGGTCGGGATCAGACGTTCTCAAGAGTGCCCAAGAGGTTACACGAGGCTCCCAAGAGGTGCCCAAGCACCCCCACGAAGTTTCGGGGTGTCTTGTAAGCCTTGTGGGAGCCTCCTGCGGCTTCCTGGCGGTTCCTTGTGGGCGCCTGGTGGCCTCGTGGGGCGGGCCTCTGGGGGGCTTCTAGGGTCCCAGGACCCCTTGGGGGGATGGTATTCTGACCCGGGACCAACCCCCCGGGACCCCCCTTACCCGCCCGTTTACCCCCCCGCCAGCGGGGAAGGGATCAAACGGAAGGGGGTTCCCTTCGACTCAATGACGACGTTTTTCTCAATTTTGCTTAGGCTGTTCCGCTCTGTCTGGCGCGCTGGCGTAGGAGGGCTCAGGGTAAATGGGGGAACGGCGACGGCGACGACGACGGCGACGACGACGACGTCGACGCCGACGAGTTAAACGAAACAGCCTCTCGCACACGCGGACAGGGTCGGTGGATTTTTCCTCAAGCAGAGCTTGCACTCAGGGGTTCTTGCTTCTTTTCTGAGGGACTGGGCCTCTGCGGCGGTCTGGCGGCCATGTGGCCGCCGTCGCCGCCCTGTCGCCGCCGTCCGTCGTCTGGGCCTGCGCGGCGGTCTGGCGGCTATGTGGCCGCCGTCTCCGCCCCGTTGCCTGGGCCTGCGCGTCGTATCCGCCGCCTGGTGGTCGCCGTCGCCGCCTCGTCGTCGCCACGTCGCATTGCTTTGCGTTGCTTTAAGTTGATTTGCTTTGTGTTGCTTGATTTGCATTGTTTCATGACTTTTCCTGGCTTCGTATTGCCTTGCGTTGCACTGCTCTGCATGACTTTGCATTGCTTGGCATTGGTTGACATTCCTTTGCGCTGCTTCTTATTTTTTCTAAACAGCTAGGCCTGTGCGTCGGTCTGGCGGCTACGCTTGGCATTGCTTTGCATCTCTCTGCAGGCTTTGTGTCAATTTGTTTTGCTATGCGTTGTTTTGCATTGCAATGCATTGCTTTGCATTTATTGCTTCGTGTTGCTTTGTGCTGCCTTGCAATGATTTGCATTGCTTTGCGTTGCTTTGCATTGCATTGCTCTGCTTGGCTTTGCATTGCTATGTATTGCGCTGCTTTGCGTTAACATTGTTTGGCGTTGCTTTGAATTGCTTTGGGCTGTTGTGCGCCGCGTGGACTGCACCACATGGATTGCACCACCCAGATTTTACCACACCGATTGCACCACCTATATATAGACTGCACCGCGCATATTGCAAGACATCACTGTTTGGGGTCCACGCTGGCGAAGATGTTGTGTTGACAGGGATCCCTTGCATCGTTCGGACGTGTGCACTTTTCCTTCGGCGAGGACCATCGAGGAGCATCCTTGATCCTTTGGCGAAACAACCACGCACGAAACCGAACAGAAACACAGGAGGGAATGGACGTCCGAGCGATGGCCAGGATCGTGGCCCTGCATATGCAGCAGGCGACATGCCAGCCCCCCCGCCGCCCCTGGCCATGCGCCAGCGCTCCTCGCCGCGCGGCGGCTCCGCCTCTGCAGCTGGGCGACGGCTGGGGGCCTGCGGTGGCCCAGCACCGACTCCAGCCAGCTCGAAGGCGTGGCAGGTTCGAGGGTGCCTCTGGGTAGGGGGCCAGGTGCGAACCCTACCCCTACCACCCACGATTTCTGAGGGGGAGGGCGGGGTTCACTTCGTTCGGGAGCTCCCGAGCGAAGTGACCCCCCCCCCTCAGAAATCGTGGGGGGTAGGGGTAGGGTTCGCATCTGGCCCCCTATCTGGGGGCCGTCTTCGGGCCCTGGGGCCCGTCAGGAAACGAACCCGGGAGGAGCACCTGCACCAGGTGGACTCCCGGAGGGTCCAGGGACCGATTTTGAGTGGAATCCTCTCCATCCCCCGTCCTGACCGATCTTCGGGGGTCCCAACCTATTTAGAACCCCTGGCCGCCTCCAATATGAATACGGTCAGGAACTTTGGCTTAACGTGTCGCTTCCCAGCCTCCCGCCCCGCGGAGCGAAGCGACACGCTTTCCGCTTGCACGGCACAGCGTGTGGACAAACGTGTTCTTCCATCTCCCCTCCCTTCCCCCCCCTCTCAACCTCTCTCCCCCTCTTTGTCGGAGTGTCGAGAGTGGTCGCGAGCGACGAGCGCATCCATATCCATGCCCACGCGGTCTGGTTACCGAGGCGCGATCCCCTGGATACGCCATCCCATGGACACGTTCCGCGAAGGGCATCCGCGCAAAGCCGCCCTGTACCCATGGGGTCGCGGCCGAAGAGTCCAGACTGCGACGCGGTGGATATGAATGTGTCGCCCGTCCACGAGATGAGAGACGGGGATGTGGGGGGATGTCGGAATACCAACAAGCGACACAAGTACCTTGCATCGTTCGGACGTTTGGATTTTTCCTTCGGCGAGGACCATCGAGGAGCATCCTTGATCATTTGGCGAAAGAACCACGCACGACATCGAAAAAAACACAGGGTATGGACTTCCGAGCGATGGCCAGAGTATGGTCTTTCGGAGGTTCGCGCGCACTTCTTCGGCTGGCACCAGTACCCCCTCCCACTCGGTCCGGACGCCTTCCAGAGGCCAGGTTTTTTCTCCCAGGGTCGTTTCTCGGCTGCCGTGGGTGCCGAAGACGGCCGAAAACCGGGGACGGGAGCGGCCTCGAAGCTTTGGTGCCTCGCCAAAGAAAAAAAAAAGAGGGAAGGGAGCGGGAGCTAACCTGGCGTCGTGGATTCTTGCCGCGAGGATTGCTGGGTCCGTCCTTGCTGCGTTGGTTGGTGCCTCTTCCGCTTTTCAGAAACCGCCGTGGCGGGCCTGCCAGGGCCCTGGCGAACACCAGACCTGAAACAGTTTGTTTTCCCGCCTGGCGATCACGGGCGTGACCCAGGAATGATGATGATGAGGCTGATGATGACGATGATGCTGATGATGATACTACTTATGATGCTGTGGTTGATGATGATGATGATGATGATGATGATGATGATGATGATGATGATGATGATGATGATGATGATGATGATGGTGCTGATGTGATTATGCTGCTGATGCTGCTGATGCTGGTGATTATGCGGATGATGATGCTGATGCTGATGCGGATGCTGATGCGGACGACGACGACGATGATGATACTGATGATGATACTGATGCTGCTGATGATGATGATGGTGATGCTGATTCCGATGGTGATTCTAATGTTTATGATGACGATGCTACGGCTGCCGATGATGATGCTGATGCTGAGTTTGACGATGGTGATGCTGATAATGATGCTGATGCTGATGATGGTAATGATAGAGCTGATACTTTTGGTGATGATGATGCTGATGATGATGACGATGATGGTGGTGGTGATGATGGTTGTGGTGGTGGTGGTGGTTATGATGATGGTGACGATGCTGATGATGCTGATTTTGTTGACGATGATTTTGGTGATGATCATAATGCTGGTGATGATGATGGTGGTGCTGATGCCGATGGTGATTCTGGTGTTTATGATGACAATGTTACGGCTTCCGACCATGATGCTGATGAATTTGACGATGCTGATGCCGATGCTGATGCTGATGCTGATGATGATGCGGATGGTGACGACGACGATGATGATGATGATTCTGATGATGGTACTGATGCTGCTGATGATGATGATGGTGCTGCTGATGTCGATGGTGATTCGAATATTTATGATGACGATGCTGTCGTTGCTGATGATGTTGATGCTGAGTTTGACGATGCTGATGTTGATGCGGGTGATCATGAGATACTGATACTTTTGGTGATGATGATGCTGATGATGATGACGATGATGGTGGTGGTGGTGATGGTTTTGGTGGTGGTTGTGATGATGATGGTGACGATGCTGATGTTGATGATGATGTTGATGATGATGATGATGCTGATGGTGGTGATGATGATGATGATGATGATGATAGTGAACACGATGATGACGATGATGATGCTGATGATGATGATGATGATGATGATGATGATGATGATGATGATGATGATGATGATGTCTTTGTATCCCCTCGCGATAACGTGCGTGACCGATAGGGGGGAGGGGGCCAGTCGCGGCACGATTCGCGCCAGCGCCCGTTGAGAATGTTTAAGAATGGCCAACCCCCACACCACGCCGGCGCGCATCGTGACGTGACCGACCAGGGCGGGGGGGCGGGGTCAGGCATGGGCGTTACGGCCGGGAACTTCTGGTTTGCATGTCGCTCCGCTGGTTCTGGCCCACCGCGCCTCGGCGCGACACGCCATCCACTTCCCAGCGACAGCGCCCCGAGACTTACCCAGCTTCCCGCCCCGCGGCGCGGAACGACACGCTATCCGCTTGCACGGCTTAGCGTGTCGCCAGGGCCGCCGCGGCGACATGCTAAGCAAAAGTTCTCGACCGCATCACGAACAAGTGGCACGCGTGCCCTGGCTCTTGCACAAAGGAGCTGCGAAGGACAGGAGGCCCCCGCTTTCGTCTTTCAGGAGGAGTTTACGAGGAGCCAGAAAGAAAGTGGAGGAGGAGGAGGACGACGACGAGGACAACAACGACGAAGACGACGACGACGACAGTCGTCGGCGGCGCCCCGCCGCGCGGCTCGCCGCCCGCGGTCGCCGCCGCGGCGCCGCCGCAGGGGGGGGAGCAGTCCCGGGAGGCTCGGGGGAGGGGGGGCCGCGGCCCAGGGGAGCCAGAGGGGGCCCAGGTGGACGAACCACAACGACGAAAATAAAGGTGTTCGAGCTCTAGAACTCAGCTTTGCAAGAGAATAAACGGTTCCGTGGCCCAGGGGGGCTGCCCTAGGAAGCCTGGACGGAGGGAGGCTCCCAAAGGCTCCCACGGGGGGGGGCCCAGAGGAGCTGGGTCTCAAGGGGAGGGGCCCAGGGGGACGAACGAACCACGACGACAATAAAGATGTCCGAGCTCTAGAGCACAGCTGTGCAAGAGAATAAAGGCTTCGGCGGCCCAGGGGGGCTGCCCTGGGAGGCTCGGGGGGAGGCTCGGGGCAGGGGGATCCTGGGAGGCTCGGGGGAGGGGGGGGGTCCAGGGACGACGAACCACGAACGAACCACGAAAATAAATGCTTCGGCGGCCCAGGGGGGCACCACGAAAATAAAGGCTTCGGCGGCCCAGGGGGGCTGCCCTGGGAGGCCCTGGGAGGCTCGGGGGAGCTGCCCTGGGTGGCTCGGGGGGAAGCTCAGCGGCCCAGGGGGGCTGCCCTGGGAGGCTCGGGGGGGCTACCCTGGGAAGCTCGGGGGGAGGCTCGGGCCAGGGGGATCCTGGGAGGCTCGGGGGAGGGGGGGGTCAGGGACGACGAACCACGAACCAACCACGAAAATAAAGGCTTCGCAGGCCCAGGGGGGCTGCCCTGGGAGGCTCGGAGGGAGGCTCGGGGCAGGGGGATCCTGGGAGGCTCGGACGAGGGGGGGGTCCAGGGACGACGAACCACGAACGAACCACGAAAATACAGGCTTCGGGGGTCCAGGGACGACGAACCACGAACGAACCACGAAAATAAAGGCTTCGGCGGCCCAGGGGGGGGAGGGGGGGGGTCCAGGGACGACGAACCACGAACGAACCAAGAAAATAAAGAGGTCCGATCTCTAGAGCACAGCTGTGCAAGAGAATAACAAAAACATTGGCTCCAACGGGAACGGCGCCATGGCCGCTGCGAGGAGGGGCCCCGAGCTGGTGGCCGAGCTCTCGGAAGAGCTCTCTCCTTTGCTTGCCACGCCGACCGCCGACCGACCGCCGACCGGCCGACCGCCGACCGCCAAGCGCCGATCTACCGCCAACCGCCCCGCCGCCGCCGACCGACCGCCGGCGCCGACCAACCGCCGGCCGACCGCTGACCGCCGACCGCCGACCGACTGACGACCGCCGACCGTCCGACGACCGCTTGGCGATGATCCCCCATCCATCCGCGCATCATCCGCCCCCTCGTCGCCGTCCATCATCGGTCGCTGATGTTAGCCGTTCCACTTCACGCAAGCCCAAGCCCATCTCCACATCTTTTGGACTCAGCGTTCCAACAAAGCAGCAGCGGCGACAGGTGGCAACGGCGCAAGATCCCGTTCGCGCTCGCCCCAGCCGCACCGCTTGGCCGCCTTGCCGAGCGCGCAGGCGCCAATCGCGCAGGCCAGTCACAATGGTGGCTTGCCGCTTTGGTCTCCCTTGTGGACTCGACGTCTGACTCACAGGCACGCGTGCGACATCCACGCCTCTCATTTCCTCGCGCAGCTCGTCGACTCCGCCAAGACAAGACGCGGGGTTCTGCACGCTCTGCGGGCGCTGGGAGAAGCGCCCAACGACTCGCATGCTGCGCCAGGAATGCCTGGGGTCACGGCTCGGCCCTGATGTCGTCCGCTTACCTGCGCAGTTGCTTGCGTAACCTCGCCGAGGGATGCTACCCGAATCATAAGAAGGATAATCTCAAGTGTGAGAGCAAGCGGATGAACGTCGTTGAGGGGGAGTCCCAGTAGCAGCTAGGGTGAGCGTCCAAGATTCGACAGTGCCACTGCTGCGCTGATGAGATGTTCGATCTAACGCCCCAGGAAAGCAAGCCAGGTGGGTGCTGTCTGTCGATGTTGTGGACTGGCTGTCGATGTAGCAGGCCAGCGTGCCATCATTTAAACCAGGCTGGTAGCTGCAGCATCATGGCATGCACTGGCTTGGACTGATTCTGGTCGCCACGCTGGGGGGGGGCACCGGCGCCCAACAGCTATTGCGGGGGAAGCTGAGGGCCTTGATATTGCTGATCCCGAACATTCCGGCGATCGCAGAATCAAGGGGGGGGGCGTGGATTAGCAACGGGTCCCGTTTCCACGGGAAGTCGCGGATTTCCGCCGCCGAGCGAGGCCGCACTGGCCACATTTGGGGGGAGGGCACCTCCCCCGGTCCATGGACTTGGCGACCGCGCGCCAAGGCCACGGACCGCTACTCCGTGCTTGCGCGCCCCCGAGACGCCGAACAGGTGTGAACCCTCACCCGCGGCTGGCTCGCAACGACCCCGTGTCCGCGGCTGCCTGCGGCAGGCCCCGCCGCGGCGACAGCTCCGCACCCCGTGCGGCGGCAGCTCGCGGAGCGCGCGGGAGGCCGCAACGCCTGATGACGAACGAGCAACACACACACCCATACCCATAGGGGGGTCGTTGGGAGGAGGACTGGCTATGGGTATGGGTGCGGGTTGTCGGACCCTGGGGAACGCTCCCGTTCGAGCGGGGACCCCCATCCGACAACACGCACCCATAGCCCTCTCCGACCCCTCTATGGGTATGGGTGTGTGTTGTTGGTTCGTCACCTGACGCGTCGGTGGGCTTTCTGGGGGCGCTCCGCGGGGGGCTCCCTGCCTTCTGAGGGCGCCGTTCCTGGTCTGAAGCGTGGCGCGAGCTCCCGCTGCACACGTCTCACGGCGGCTGGAGCGTCGTCAAAGTTCACGCCGGAGCCCTCAAAAGCGGGCGGCGAGCTGGGGTGCCGTTGAGCCGTCCGGCGCTTTCGGAGCACCTCTTGGGGCCCTGTCTGAAGGGAGCCGTCTTGGAGCCTTCCTGGGCCATTTCGGCGCTCTCGGAGTCCATCGTGGGGGCGGGCCTCTCTGGGCCGTCTCGGGGCCCTCCTGGGGACGTTAAGACCCTCTTGGGGCCTCCGTGGGCTGTCCTGTGGCCGTCTTTTGGGTCCTCCTTGGGCCCCCCCTGGGCGTTTTTGGGCCATCGTGGGTGCCTCTTAGGGGGCGGCCGTCCCGGGACCACGTATTGGGCCGTCTTGGAAGCATCCAGGGCCATCGAAACCATTGGACGCCCTGGGCGATAGCATCCTCGGGCCATGAAATTAGCCTGACGAAGGACCCAACCATAAGCAGTTGTGGATACCCTGTTCTGGGTCCATCGTTCGACGGGCCTCCCTGTGGGGCCACGAAACGTGTGAGGGGGCTGCCGAAATGGGCGGGGAACCACATGCGAACCCTGCCACTGGGGCAGTCGGTGGAGCTCCCCATGGGGCCACGAAACGTGTGAGGGGGGTGCCGAAATGGGCGGGGAACCGCATGCGAACCCTGCCACTGGGGCCTTCGGTGGAGCTCCCTATGGGGCCACGAAGCGTGTGAGGTGTGTGTGCCGAAATGGGACGAAACGTGTGAGGGGTGTGCCGAAATGGGCGGAGAACCGCATGCGAACCCTGCCACTGGGTCCTTCGGTGGAGCTCCCTGTGGGGCCACGAAACGTGTGAGGGGCGTTGCCAAAATGGGCGGGGAAACGCATGCGAACCCTGCCACTGGGGCCTTCGGTGGAGCTCCCTATGGGGTCACGAAACGTGTGAGGGGTGTGTCGAAATGGGCTGGGAACCGCATGCGAACCCTGCCACTGGGGCCTTCGGTGGAGCTCCCTATGGGGCCACGAAGCGTGTGAGGGGTGTGCCGAAATGGGCGGGGAACCGGGAGCGAACCCTGCCGCTAGGGCCTTCGGTGGTATGGGTCCACGAAAACATGTGAGGGGTGTGCCGAAGTGGGCGGGGAACTGCATGTGAACCCTGCCACTGGGGCCTTCGGTGGAGCTCCCTATGGGGCCACGAAGCGTGTGAGGTGTGTGCCGAAATGGGCGGGGAACCGCATGCGAACTCTGCCACCGGGGCCGAAACGTGTGAGGGGTGTGCCGAAATGGGCGGGGAACAGCATGCGAACCCTGCCACTGGGGCCTTCGGTGGAGCTCCCTATGGGGCCACGAAACGTGTGAGGGGTGTGCCGAAATGGGCGGGGAACCGCATGCGAACCCTGCCACTGGGGCCTTCGGTGGAGCTCCCTATGGGGCCACGAAACGTGTGAGGGGTGTACCGAAACGAGTGATGAGGATGACGATGATGAGAGGAGGAGGAGGGGGCAGCGGGAGGAGGAGGAGGAGGAGGAGGAGGAGGAGGAGGAGGAGGAGGAGGAGGAGGAGGAGGAGGAGGAGGAGGAGGGAGGAGGAGGAGGAGGAGGAGGAGGAGGAGGAGGAGGAGGAGGAGGAGGAGGAGGAGGAGGAGGAGGAGGAGGAGGAGGAGGAGGAGGAGGAGGAGGAGGAGGAGGAGGAGGAGGAGGAGGAGGAGGAGGAGGAGGAGGAGGAGGAGGAGGGAGGAGGAGGGAGGAGGAGGAGGAGGAGGAGGAGGAGGAGGAGGGAGGAGGAGGAGGAGGTGGACTAGGTGGAGGAGGTGGAGGTGGAGGTGGGAGGAGGAGAGGAGAAGGAGGAGGAGGAGGAGGAGGAGGAGGAGGAGGAGGAACGCGGGACGCTGTCTTTTCAAAACGAGGACCCAACACCCCAGGATGGTTTGGAACAATCATGACGGAAGGGGCCTCCGGGGGCCCTTATCGGGCTTCGGGAAAGTCAAGCAACGATTCAGGGTGAGAAGCCAGTCCCGGAGAAAGGGTCGAGACTTCTGGGTCTCTCCGCAGCGGCGCCCTCAGAACTTGTCCGCGGAGGCCTTCGTGGCGGAGGTCTTCATTCCATCTCCTCCGCCTTCGCCGCCGCCCCCTCCTCCTCGTGGGGCGTTGGCATCCCAGGGTCTCCAGGCTTCTTCTCAAACTCCTGATCTCGAAGAAGAAAGAAGAACAAGGCAACACATAATAATACGATGAGTAGTAAGAGTAACACTAGTAAAACAACATACGATTGCCAATGCGGATCACAAGAATACGAAGATTCATCCGAAGACTCATACGATCAGTAAGAATAAGAACATCACACTAAGACCAACAAGTGGCATACGCATAAACTTCCAGAGCTCCTCGCAGATTTCTTAGATCTGCGCTGGACCCACCTGGCGGCGCCTCTGGTGCCGCCCCTGGCGCGCTCCGCGCGCCAGGGAGGGGGGCTCAGCGCAGATTCAAGAAGTCCGCGCAGACCTCCAACAGTTTATGCTTATGCAATTGTTTCTTCCTCTACAATCTGTTCCGCGCGATGATGGAATCCCTGGATGGGGCTGACAAGATAGATCGGGGCGCGCCGCAGGACAGCGCGGTCCAGGCGCCAGCTGCGGCAGCACCGCTGTCGCCTGGGGCGCCAGCGGCGGCGTCGCCCCCCCCGACTGGCCCGGCACCCGCAACGGCGGCATCCTGGGCGCACCGCAGCAACTTCGGCGGCGCCGTGCAGAAGCGCCTCCTCCTCCTCCTCCTCCTCCTCCTCCTCCTCCTCCTCCTCCTCCACTTCGGCCGTTCCCACCCTGTCCCCATCTTCCTCCTTCGTTCTCTTCGGTTCACGCACCCATTGAGGTACGAGCGGTGCGTTTGCTGCTCGCACGCCCGGGTCCCGGACCAAAGGGGCTCCGTGTGCCCTTGGTGCGAGACTGAGATGAGGAGGCGGGGCAGGCTCGGCTACATGTAAGAGTGACCTCTCGCCAAAACGACCTTCGGTGCGGGCACGCTTGGGCCCCCAGATGATTGAACGCGATGCGCTAGCAGCGTTTTGCACTCTCGGGTTTGGCCTCCTTGCGGCCCCCGAAAAGTGCGCACCAGGGGTCTCTGCTGCCTAGGGTCAGTCACCCTTGCTTGTAGCCGATAGGCGCAGGATTTCGGACCTGGCAGACGCAAGCTACAGGACGAGCGTCGCCGAGGCGAGCCTCGCGGCGCGCGCAGAGGCCAAGCGCCGGAGGGAGGTGGAGGACGAGGCCCTCGCGGCGCGGGCGGCGCAGCGCGTCGCCCGTCTTCTGGCGGCGGCGTCCGTTGTGGCGCCCGCTCAGCAGGCCGACGACGACGACGGCGGTGGTGGCGGCGGTGGTGGTGGTGGTGGTGGCGGCGGCGACGGCGGCGGTGACGACCACGACCACCACCACCACCACCACCACCACCACCACCACCACCACCACCACCGCCACCACCGCCAGCACTGCCGCCACCACCAGCACCGCTACCGCCACCACCGCCACCATCCCCTCTTTCCTCCCTCCCCCTTCTCTCTCAGGCGCTGCTTCTGCGCCCCTTCCGCCGACGCTTCTGCACCTCACCTCTTGAGACAGGGGCGTCTCTGCTCGTCCTCCTGCAGCATCGTTGTACGTCCTGGCGGTCTGATCCCCCCTGTCCGGCGCGCCCCCACCAAGTTTTTATCAGGGAAAGTCTTCCTGCTCAAGCGGCGTGGATGCCCCCCTGTCTACAACAACATCGGCTCCCGCCTGAGACTTCCTCACACATTCTTTCGCGATCGCGCTCGCGCCCGAGAATTCGTTACACTATGCTGAATACTCGTGCTCTCGCCTTGGACTCTCTTGCTATCTACTTAGGCGCTGCGCTCTCGACGGTCGCGCGAGACTTCCTCATTATTCGCTTTTGCATCGTGCTTTCGCCTGAGGCCTCTCCGCATCCTTGCATTCAAGGAAGTTCCCTTCAGTGCCCCGCTTATGCGACCCAGCCGTCGGGGCCCGCTCGCCCGACCCGCCCGTTACCGTTGGGGTAGGCCCGCTCGCCTGCTTGGACACCCGCCCGCTTCAGTGCCCCGCCCTCTCGCCCGTCAGGGTCCGCCCGTCCGACCCGCCAAGTCGGGGTCCGCCCGCCCGACCTGCCCGGTACGGTCTGCCCGTTCGCCTGCCCGCGAGCTTTCGTGTCCCGCCCGCCGGGCCCGCCCATCAGGGTCCGCCTGCCCAGCTCGCTCGTTGGGTCCGCCTGGCCTGCCCGTTGGGGTCCGCTTGCCGGCCCTCCTTGATTTCTCCCTCTTCCACCTCCTGGGAAATTCCGTTCGTCTTCGATTCTCACATTTCCCTCTTGGCCCCCTCGCTTTTCCTTTTTCCTTTCTCCGTCCCCTTCCTATCTCGGGTGCCGTATCAACTACGCGAGGGAGGCAAGGAGCATGTACCCCCAACTCGGAGGGGGCACGATCGAAGACGAAGTGAGCGGGTGTCGAGGGTTTGGGGTATACATGATACGTGTCACGCGGGCAACGAAGAGCGAGCAGTCTGAAATTCATGCCGGATCTGAGATGCGAAGCAACTGTCATTGTTGGACCCCCTTTATCCGCCCTGGCCCTCTCGCCTCGGCGCTGGCTGCATTTCCTTTGAACGCGAGGCTCACACTCGAGCGTTTGGGTGTCCGCCGAAAACGGTCGCCCAACAGCAGCAACGCTCCTGCTCGAGAGTTCCCCGCGTTTCGCTCAGGACCGTTGCTCTGAGCCGTGGCCCTCTAGGGGCTCCCATCTGCGAGACCGCCCCCCTCTGTCCGCTCCTGTCTCTTACGTCCACACGCATCGACCGCGCCTTCATCAGTTTGCCGTCGCAAGCGATCCCCAACCTCGAGGTTCTCTTGCACGTCGACCAGGAGGCGATGGAGCTCAGTGATCAGAGGATGAGCGACCACGGTGTCCTATCCCTACGTCTTCGGCTCCATGTAGGCACAGAGGGGAAGTGCCAGAGCATACCCGACTTCGTCTTCGAGGTGCCGCAGTTTCAGGCGCAATACGATCTCTTGCATTCGTTGTCCCTCATGGAGGGCCGCACCGCTGGGCAACGACTGCGCATCATGAAGACCAACGTCACGAACGCTGCCATACTGACCCGCAACTACCTCACCAGCCTCCCTGGGGGGTACCAAGGGGCAGCACGTCACGGCGGCACGAAGTGCAACGATGCGATCGATTTCGTGGGCGAGGCGATTTGGCGAAAGGACACGGCGCTCACAGCTACACTCATTCAACACTCAGATTTGGGTAAGGAGCACCTGCGCATCGACGGTGCCGAGGTCTCTCTGATGGACGAAGGCTGTTTCGCCACCGCTACGGCTGTTGCGCACCGTTACCATCTTCACGCCCTTCAACTACAAGCCCAACAGGACGCTGCCAAGGCGACCCGGTTGCAGCAGACCCATATGCCGAATATCAGCAGCGATTGCAACGACATTTGCAACGACGTAGTCGCCTCTGGGCCCCCTTCTCTGCTCGGCTTCTACTTCGAGGTGTGCGTCTTTACCATGGCCAGTCTGTCGAGAAAGACCCAGACGGCATTGCGCGAGCACTTCAAGAACACTGGGCGCCCATCTTCGCAGACAAGACCGTTGATGCCGACAAGCTGGACGCCTTCCTGGACGCACACATGCCTTCCTCCATTCCAGCAGAGCCTCTGGGACTGCCCACGGAAAGTAGTCTTCGCCGAGCTGCAGCTTTGGCGCGGAACTCGGCCCCTGGTCCCGACCAGCTACCTTATAAAGCGTGGTCCCACGTTTCCGGGGCCTTCGGCTTGCTGGAGGACGTCGCCATGGACATGTTCGAGTTCGGCGCAGCCCCTCATGGGTTCAACCACTCCCTATTCTCCTTCATCCCCAAGGTGTCGCAGGAAGGCGACCTCGTCAACTGCATCCGCGACCCTGGGGCCCTGCGACCCATCACCAGGAAGAACACCCGACGCCAAGCTCATCACCTCGGCCATGAGCACGCAGATGGCGGCCCACGTCGCGGAGCACGCCCACTCAGTCCAGCAAGGCTTCGTCAGAGGTCGGAATTTCTGTCGCAACATCGTGGAGATCGACTGCGAGTCGCGATTGGCCGGCCTGCTTCCCGAAGGATATGACTTCATGCCCATGCTCCTGCTGTTTGACGTAGCTGCGGCTTTCCCCTCCTTGGGGCGCCAATGGTTATTTGGAGCGTTGAGGCGTTTCGGATTCCCGCATGGCTTCCTCAATGCGGTCCACGCTCTGTACGCAGACGCGGGAGGCTATGCACTGCTTGGTGGAGTTCGTCACTTTCTGTGCGTCTTGGCCAGCGGTGTTGCTCAAGGTTGCCCGCTTTCGGGCAGCGTTTGAGCGGTAGCCATGGATCCGGTCTCTCGTGCTCGCGCCGCGGTGCTGCCTACCGCTGCGGCCATGCCGACCTTGCCAACTCGCCCCACAGCTGCTCCCTCGTCCGTGGCACCAGGCGGGCCACCGAGCGACCCGCTGATCAGGGATAGGCTGGTATGCCCGTTCTCGAGACCAACTCCTACGGCTATGCCGACCTTGCCAACCAGCCCCACCGCTGCGACCTCGTCCGCGGCACCAGGAGGGCCGCCGAGCGGCCAGGCGATAGCGGACGGGCCGGCACGTCCGTTTTCGAGATCGTCGGCCTCGGACTCGGACCCTCACCTCCGTGATCTTCACCCCGGCGGTCTGGCTGCTGCTTGCGCCAGCGACGTCGGGGCGGTCAACCGAAATGTCCGACAACTTCCACGTCATGTGAGCATATTTGGCTCTGCTGGCGAGATTGGCAACTTACATCTTCAACCAAAGAAGTGCGTCATCATTCCTCTTTGGGCGCCGCTCTCGGAGGGGCTGGTCCGCCGAGTCCGCCAGGTCGTGGAGTTCCTCGTTCCCCAGTGGAAGGGCTTCCGAATCGAGGACAAGGGCAAATACCTGGGCACGGTTGTGGGCCCCGGCGCCGCAGAGGAGGACCAATGGCGGGATGCGGCTGACAAACGGTGGCGCCGCATTATCCTTACTGGACAGTCGGGCGCGCCCGTGGATTCCAACGTGCGGCTTTGTGGTGCATGGTGTTTGCCCGTCCTCTCATACCTTGCGCAGTTTTTCTCCCCGCCGAAGGCCCTTGTCCGCAAGGAGTTCCATGCGCTCCAAAGGGTATTACGGCTGCCGCCGTCCACGTTAAGGCTCTCGGACATCCTCGCCTTCGACGCGTGGTTCCCAACATCAGGAGTACGGTCGTTGCGCGCCCTGGCGGCGGGAGCAGTGTGGCGCACAGCGGTCCCCTCATGCAGATCGGCGCTTCAGCGGCTGGAGGCGGTGGCTGTTCCTCAGGTTGGTGTTGGTCTTCCTCGATTCGTCGTGGGACAGTGGTGTCCCGCCTTCTGGGACATGGGCATGGCAATCGCATAGCGACTCCAAGCTGCCTCACAGGACAGGCCGCTTGGCAGCAAGGGCAGCACACTACCCATGTACAAGGCGGCCGCCGCGAAGGCACGGCGTGTGGCGAAGTTGTCCGGGAAAGCTGGCGCGCGTCTCCACCCTCAACGGGATTTTGTTTGTCATTCCCAGCAGAGTGGTACCCCGACACCTTCGAATACACCTTGCGGAAGCGACTTGCGGCGTGGATCGGCACGGAATGCGTCCCGAACGATCTTCGAGATCGATGGCGCGGTCTCCGGGAGTTCCTTGCCTCGCAGCCGCCAGCCTGGCGATGGGTTGTGCTACGGACTCGTAGCGGGCGGGTGGCACACAAGCTGCCGCATGCATGTCTTGCCCACACGCCACCTTTGCCTCTTCGGCTGCGACGACGGCCTCGACTAGATCATCCACTACCTTCAATGTCGTCGCGCCCTTCATTGGGTCACAGATCCGCCCAAATTTGCGCACAGGGAGGTTCTACATCGCCTCGGGCTCGGCGCCCGCGCAGACTATCCGGAGGAGGCCGCCCGCGAGTTCTCGCGCCAGACCACGGTGCGCAATTTCGTCCTACTGTACTACCTTTACTTGGAGGTCAAACTTTCCACAACCTCTACGACAACCTCTCCATATTCCATGCGCAAGACCTGCCACAGGACCGCCCTGGACAGGCTTAACCACCACTTCTGAGCCTGGCCCCGCCCGCCGGCCGAGCCAGACGAACCGCATGAAGGCACGGGCGCTTCTCCTCCTCCCCCTCCTCCTCCTCCTCCTCCTCCTCCTCCTCCCTCTCCTCCTCCTCCTCCTCCTCCTCCTCCTCCCTCTCCTCCTCCTCCTCCTCCTTCTCCTCCTCCTCCTCTTCCTCCTCATCATCATCATCATCATCATCATCCCCCTTCTCCCTTCCCCCTCCTCCCCTTCGTTCCCCCTTCTCCCTTCCCCCTTTCCCTCTCTGTCCTGTCTCTTCCCGCTGGTGTTTGGTCGCACTTCGCGTGCGCCCGACATTTGCGCAGATCCGATCTGTTCCAGACTTCCCCTTCCGTGCAGCGCCCGGCCCGCCAAATTCGCAGGCCGCCGCGCCCGTTGGCGGAGGCGGCGCCGCGGAGTGGTTGTGTCGGGCGCGCAGGAGCGGCGTGCAGCTGACGGAGGAGGATCGGGGCAGCGCAAACCGTCGTAATGCGTCGAGATTCGTCGGCGAGCCAAGGGTCAGTATCGTTTAACCGACCCGCATCCCCATCCCCATCCGCATCCCGAGCCCAGGCCACGCCAGTGGGAATAGGGATCGGTTGAACGCCGCGTAGATTGCGCCGCATATTTAGCAAAGTTTAGCAATGCGTATGTTCGACCACGTAGTTTATGGCGCCGTGCACGTGTTAAGCCACACATATGGATGTCACATCGAGAAGGCAAGAGCCTGCTGTCTGGGGTCCGCGCAGGATAACATGTCCGCTGTGGGCCTCTCGCAGCGTTTGGGGACCTCCAGGGACGTCCAGGGACCTCCACGGATGGAGACTTTTGGGGACTTCTGGGACCTTCAGAGGCTTCCCGAGACCTGCTCATGCTGTTCCTCCCTCCCCAGGCCCCAGGCATCCAGCCATGTGGGTCTTCCCGAAGCCCGCTTCCTGACCCCAGCGAAAACAGCGCGCGGTTCGAAGTCCATGCGAGCGATGTGGTCGAGAGCTGTGGAAACTAACGTGCTGAACAGAAACATGTCGTTGGGCTTGGCCGCCCAGTCAGGAGGCCGTGTGGGTAGGCGCCCTGTGGGAGGCGCTGGCGCGGCATGTGGCCGAGCAGGCCGAGGTTGACGAGGAGGCCGCTCCTCAAGAACCTGGCGTGGGCGCCCGCCGCGGCGCGACGGGGCCCAGCGCTGCAGGCAGCGTCGACCGGGGCCGCGAGCACGGAGTCTCCATGGAGGGCGAACAGCTCCAGGAGTTTCGCAGGCAGCAGGAGGAGTTCCAGAGGGGCCTCTTCGAGTCTGACGACAAGGCCGAGGACTACGAGAGGCTGAAGCAGCAGCTCGCCCAAGAGCAGCTCTTGCGGCTGCAGTCCGAGGAGCGCCTGGCGGAGCTGCAGCGGCAACAGGTCCGCCAGGCGGAGGACCTGCGTCGCGCGCGGGAACACGACATGGCCTCGCCGGAAGTCCCCGCCGAAGGACAGGCCGTTCCGCTCCACCCTCGCCGCTCGGCGCGGCACGAGGCGGGGGCCGTCTCGGGGCCAGGGGCGCGCGTCCACTCGGTCGCAGAAGGCGGGGCGCCGGCGCAGCCGCCACCACAGGCGGAGGTCGGGGTGGTACCGCCCGCTGGCCAGCCCGAGCGCAGAGGCCGCCGTGCCGCGCCCGCCCAGCAGGCCAGGCGGCGGGCGCGCCAAGGCCGGGCTCCTCCCAGCGCCGGAGACGCCCCTCGCGCCGATGCCCAGCCGGCGCCAGGCGCTCCTCTCGGCGGACCAGGGGCCCCGCGTCTGCGAGGGCGGCCGCCTGGGCACAGAAGGCAGCAGAAAGGTGCGGCCAAGTCCCATCCCACAGCCTGCCCGAATCCAGGGCAGGTGCACGGCGCCAGCGCTGCCAAGTCCAGAGCCTCCCGCAGGGCCAGGCAATCTGCCCCGTCCGAGGACAGGGCGACGGAGGAGGCGAAGAGGGACGGGCGAGCTGCCTGGCGAAAGTGTGCCGAGGCGCTCCAGGCGAGCGAGGGCACGAAGGACGGGCAGCAAGCCTTCGTGGCGCTGCGGACCGAGCCGGCCTGTCTCCCCAGTGGGGGCGAGGGGGAGCTGGATGCCCTCGCCGATGCCGCCCTGGAAGGGGCCGGGGCCGTGGCGCCGAAGAGGCAGAGGAGCGAGGCGCCGCCAGCGGCGGTGGCGCCCTAGGCGCGGTGTTGTCCCCAGGGCCCTGCGCGCTCCCGGCCCGGGCGGTCGGCTGCCGCGCTGCCCGCGCGGGGCGCCCGCCTGGGGCGCCCGGGGGCCCTGCGCGTCGCCGCCTCGGCGGCCCCTGGCCTTCTCCAAAACGAGCATCGCCTCCATGATCGGTGCGGGTCGCCTCTCGGCAGCACCAGGATCTCGACATCTGAATTCCACTCGAGGTTTCAGGCGGTCAGGATCGGTCTGGAGGTCTGGAGGGGGTTTCTTTTTCGCACTCTGGTAGGTCAGAGGCATGAGTATAGGAAAGAATGGACGCAAAGGCCAGCAACGGTTCATGTCCATTTTGGAGAGGATTCGTTGTCGGTGTCGCCGGTGGCAGTGTCCATTTGAGACAGAATGCCGCCTGCCCAACTGCGGCCGATGTCGGTTTTGGACAATGTGTGTTGTTGGGCATCGTGCCCGTTTTTTCCGTACCCATGTCGGGCGTCCAAACCGGAGAGGGGCGAGGAGGTGATCTCTTCTCGCCGCGGCTGCCGGATGTGCTGCCGTGTGTTCGGATCCAGGAGGGACTTGGCTGAAGACATGACAGATGTAGAGGTGAACGGTGGGTCAGAGGCAAATATATATGTATATATATATATATATATATATATATATTGAGAGAGAGAGAGAGAGAGAGAGAGAGAGAGAGAGAGAGAAAAAAGAGAAAGAGAGAGAGAGAGGGAGAGAGAGAGAGAGAGTGAGAGAGAGTGAGAGAGAGAGAGATAGGTAGATCTAGAAGGGAAGCACACTGGCTTCCTTCCGTTCTTGCTGCTGCTACCGTCACTGCCACTGCCAGCCATTGCCACTGCCACTGCCACTGCCACTGTCACTGCCGATGCTGCTTCTCTTCCTCTTCCTCATCCCCTTGTTCCTGCTGCTGCCCCTACTGCTCCCGCCTCTGCCTCTTCTCCTCCCCTCCTCCTCTTGCTACTGCTGCTGCTGCTGCTCCTCATCGTCCTGTTCCTCGCCTGCTCTTCCGTCCTCTCCTTCTCCTCCCCCTCCTCCTCTTCCTACTCCGTAATTAGCCATTTCAAGCCATTTGGCTCAAGTAAAACACCAAGGCCGAGAGCGCGCCCGAGAAGTTCGAGGTGATGCGGCGGTCGCTCCTCGGGAACTCGTTCCACTGCGAGGTCGTGGCCTGGCTGCTGGCCCACCTGGGCGGTGCAGGCAGAGCTGTTGGTGGCGGTGCCGTCGCTCGCCGCGCTGCGCGAGAGCTCGCGGAGCTGGGCTGGCGGCGAGCGGCTCTGGGCCGGCGACCTTGCCATGCTGCGCGGCGGCCGCGAGGCGGTGGCTGCCGAGACGGCAGAGCGGCCGCGCGCAGCTCGGACGGCCGATGGCGAGGGCCTGCAGGGCAGCAGGGACTGCCCGCTCGCGCTGGAGAGCGCCTCGCAGGATGGCGAGGAGAAGGTGGTCTACGTCGGCCATGGGCCGCGCCGCTGGCGGCTGGGCCCGACCGATTTGGGGTGCCCATGCCCCGTGGAGCCAGGTCGGGCCGCCGCAGACGCGGTCGCCCTGTGCGCTGGATGGCTGGGCAGGCTGCCCGCGCTGATCGACGCGCTGGAGGATCTGCGCGGCGAACGACTGCTATGCCGCTGCGGGCCGACGGAGCCGCGCCGCGCCGACATGCTGCTGGCCGCGCTGGCCGAGCAGGGGACTGGGGGATGGTGCCCATTCTCCGAGGAGCAGCGCGTGGTCGCCGGGCTCGCGGCCGCCTGCCATCACAATGGAGCTGATCTTCGCGTCGACACGAAGTCAGAGGTTCTCGGCAATATATTTCCCAGGCAAGAAGTGGACACTGGCATCTGGTCGTGGAGGACTGCGAGACAATCGGTGTAGCAGGACTCTCAGCCCCGCATCACGTGTTCGAGTGCGAGGCAGCTCTGATGGCGCTGCGCTGGCGAGCACGAGCCGCTTGCAGGCAGCGTCGAGTTTTCCTCCACCTCCTTGATGAAACGGCCGACGTCGGTTCTTTGAGCAAGCACAGGCCCAGCAGCAATCAGCTCTGCAAGGTAGTGCGCGCTTTCTCGGAGCTCGAGTTGGGGACAGGCGCTCGGGGTGTCTTTGGCTTCGCGTCTTCAGCCAAGAACCCTGCAGATGCGCCCTCGCGCCTGAAAGATGGCTGGGCGGTCCACGCCAGCCACTAGGCGCGCTGCCCGAGCTGTGCTGCGACGGCTGGCTGATGCGCGCGTTAATTCGAGGGCGTGCGCCAGGTGCGGACGCGCTTGCCAGCAGTTCGTTTATTTTCTCAGTCCCATGCATTTTGCCTTGCCTGTCAGCAGGGAGGCCGTGGGCCTGCGCCTCCAAGACTATCTGGAATACCTGTTGCGCACGGGCGCCACGAAGCGAACGATGCGCTCAGTGGCGTTCAGCACCTGCTCTGCTCTTGGCGGCAGGTGCCCGGTTCGTGGAGACTGCTCTCAGTTTGGAGCCGCCTCGAGGTGCCTGCGCGCGCGCCGCCCATGCCTGGCCGCGTAGCGGCTGCCTTGGCAGGCTGGAGTCTGGCGCGCGGCAGGATCGCCACTTGTGCCTGCGCACTGGCGAGATTCTCGGCTTGGCGCGGGCTCTTGCGCACGTCGGCGGCGATGGCCGCGGGGTGGTCTCCCTTGCTTGGACCGCGACCGCCGCGCAAAAAGGGGCCCGCGAAAATGCGGCAGTCGATGACCCGCACGTTGGCGCCTGGATGCGCTGACGGTTGCCCCCTGATGAGGGCGGCAGGCTGTGGCCATAGTCCCCCAGCGTTCCGCGCGGCCTTCACCTCGCGCCCTATAGCCTCAGGCGCGGAGGCGCCGCGCACGAGTGCATGATGTCAGCTGACCTGTCTCGCGTCGCGTTGCGTGGGCGGTGGGGCTCAGCCGGGACTGCTAAAATATGTGTGCATCGAAGGTGGGGCCGCTGTGCTCGCAGAGTTACATCTTTCCCGATCTCAGTCGGATTTGCTTGAGCACGTGGCCCAAACGTTCATGAAGCTTACGCATTGCAAGTTCGGCTAGAGCCAGGTCAGGGTTGGGTGGGGACGTCTCAGTGTCAGTGGTGTGTTTGAGCGCCGAACGTCTGCCGCGCTGCCCCCTCCCTCGCGCTTGTGCTGATGGGCTTTCCTATGACCGAAGGCGAGCGCCGATCGACGTCGGGCTGCCTCGCAACCCCGTTTTGACTCGTCAGGTCAGAGTGCGATAGCCATAAACAGTTCATCTAGCTGCTGTCGCAGATTGCCGCCCCCCACTATTGCTCGCCAGAGACGTCTCAGTATCAGTGGCGTGTTTGAGTGCCGAACGTCTGCAGTGCTGCCCCCCTCTCTCGTGCTTGTGCCGACGGGGCTTTCTATGACCGAGGGTGAGCGCCCAGCGACGTCGAGCTGCCTCACCCCCCCTTCTGATTTGTCAGGCCAAGGTGCGATGACCATGAAACAACTCATCTAGCTGCTGGCGCAATCATGCCGCCCTGCCCAGTCATATATATATATATATATATATATGTTTGTATATGTGTATATATATATATATGTGTGCATGAACTGTATGTGTATGTGTGGGTGGCTGCATTGCGTTTGGTGTCTCCCCTCTGCCTTCTCGTTTTCCCTCCCTCGTCCGTCGGTCGGTTCGCTTTTCTGTCTTGTTTGGTCCCCTCCCTTCTCCCTTGTTCTGGCTATCGCTCTGTCTCCGCGTTTTTTCCTTGGCCCTCCATTCCCTTGCTTTCTGGCTGGCCTGTTCTGTCCTGCGCCGGATTTGGATGCTGCCACCCCCGCTTCGGCAGTGTCAGTTTGTGAGTCACGAATGAGATCTCCCCTTCCCAGGGCTCACGAGCAGACCCCGCGGGGCGTGAAAATACTTTTCATCACGCGCGCCAGGGGGTCCTCGCGGGCACCGCGGCGGGGTCGTGCACCCCCCTGCACGGAAGCCTTTACACGATTGCTTTTCGTATAGAAGTTGTAGTATCGTATAATCCGAGGCAAAGTTTTTCCACCCTCTCGGGATGATGACTGACGTGCCGCAGCAGTCGTCGCCGTTGCCGTCGCCGTTGCCCTCGCCGTCACCGTCGCCGTCGCCGTCGCCGTCGCCGCCGCCGCCGCCTCCGCCGCCGCCGTCGCCGCCGCCGTCGTCGTCGTCGTAGTCGTCGTCGTCGTCGTCGTCGTTGTCGTCGTCGTCGTCTATCACACCACCCCACACCCACCCGACCCCCGTGGGGCATCCCCAATTCGAGTTCAGCTGGGTCTCATTTCAACTGGTGTCCAGGGAGCTCGACCTACGGCCCAAGAGAGAAGGTTCGCAATCGTTCCCCCCCCAATTTCGGCACAACCGTCCCATCAATCGTGCCCCATGCGGCGCTCCAGCCCACCGGGAAAGTTTGCATGCCTCGCATGTCGGCAGATCCCTCATACGGATCGCGCACAGAAGAGGTTCACCGCCAGGCTTGACGCTGTTGAGGGTTGGGTCACTCGCCAGGCTGATTCTGTCGACGCGACGTTGCCACCCTCCCCGCTTGTGAGCCAGGCGGTGCCTCTTCTCCGCGGGACGCGATCGTGGCCGAACACGTCTCTGACTGCAGCCTGCTGCGTTCCTCGCTGGCTTTGAGACCTCTGGGAGCTTGCGGGCCTGAAAACCTGACCGGCACGGATGGTGTGGGGTTCGAGGTTCGGTGGGCGCGAAACGCTTGCGAAGCCCACAGGAGTCTTGCGATTGCCCTCGTGAATCGATTGCGGGCTGTTTTCGATGATGCATTTTTGGTCAGCGAGCGTGCCGTGCACACGTTCACCGTTGCGGCGTGAGCGCAAGTTCGGCGCGCAGCAAGCTGATTGTGCCTTTTTGGCGGCAGTGCCGTGTCGCCCGCCGCGTCCTTTCTTCCTGCCGACACCGCCGCCCCCCTCCCAGCGCCGGCTCGAAGGGACCCGCGTCGCGCGGGAACCACCTTCCGCCGCGGCTCGCAGCCCACAGACCCGCGCGGCGGCGCGCACCAGGGGGCCAGGAGTGGGGGGTGGCCTTCCAAGAAGGCAGGGGGATTCTTGGCAGGGTCAGCCCGATGCCGGGCCTTCGCAGACAGGTTTTCGGAGGGCCGGATGGCTTCGGAGAGGCGGGGCGCCTTCCTGGAATGCCGGCCCCGTCGCCCTGCCCGCTGTGCGCGCCGCCAGCCCACTTGGAGCACATAGTCCGAATCGGGTTTGTCGCAGCAATGAAGGCGGGGCCGCTCTCTCGCTTGCGCGGGCTGCCTGCGCATGTCTGCGGCCACCGCCCTCTGGACCCACATATTGCTGTTTCCAGGCAGGTGGCTCCCCGGATGTGGAAGAGGAGGAGAAGGAGGAGGAGGTGGAGGAGGAGGAGGAAGAGGAGGAGGAGGAGGAGGAGGAGGAGGAGGAGGAGGAGGAGGAGGAGGAGGGGAGAGGAGGACGAGGACGAGGACGAGGAGGAGGAGGAGGAGGAGGAGGAGGATGAGGAGGAGGAGGAGGAGGTGGAGGGGGAGGAGGAGGAGGTGAAGGGAGGAGGGAGGAAGGAGGAGGAGGAGGAGAGGAGGAGGAGGAGGAGGAGGAGGGAGGAGGAGGAGGAGGAGGACTGACTGACTGACTGACTGACTGACTGACTGACTGACTGACTGACTGACTGACTGACTGACTGACTGACTCTGACTCGGATCCAACGTGTCGTCACGACTTATGTGGCTACTCTACAACCGGAGCGCGCACCTGTTTACCTGACTTCTGGATCTGTCTGGAGCTGGGCCCCTCACTCGCGCCAAAGGGGCGCACGTCAGCAAACGCACTGGCTCTGTGAGCAAGCCACTCCCGCGCCCGTCGGCCTAGCCGCTCACGAGCACTCGGGTGCTATGGCTCTTGAGATGCAGCGCACCACGCCGAGTGTTTTGGGGGGGGCCCATCCCCCAGTTCGAAACGGGCCGCCGACTATTCCCAAGGCAAGCGCCCGTGAAACGCGTTCTCTCCCGCATCCACATAGGTGGTTCGCGTTGGTAGGCGGAGTCGTCCAGCAAGGAGAGCGCATCGGAGCCGTCCACCACGCCGCGGTGAAGCAGTACATGGACCAGATCAAGGGCGGCCCGACCATCGCCAACGAGACGCTCTGCATGCAAGTCCGCCACTGCAGGATCTCGTTCACACGCGATCGCAAGCTGATGAAGATCCACGTCGAGGCTCACAAGACTGGCGTGCAGCTGCAGTTGCTAGACCCCTTCAAGCAGCTCGGGGCCAAGCTCATGAAGGGGACACCGCCGCTCTCACACCAGGGGCGCCTGATGCAGATGTTCCTGGACGGAACAGAAGCGTGAGCCCGATGGTCAGAGAGGCAGGATTCGCGGGGTCAGGGTGCTCCTCGAGCCCAGCCCCCAACCCGAGGCGCCTCGGCCTCGGAAGCCAGAGCGCCCGTGAGGGCTCGGAGTCACCATCTGTTTTGTTGAAGCTCGATGGTCAGGACGCCCGCGAGGCCTCGAAGTCACCATCTGTTTTGCTGAAGCTCGATGGTCAGGACGCCCGAAGAGGCTCAGAGTCGCCATCAATTTTGCTCGGACAGCTCGAAAGGGGAGTGGAGAGAGATCGGGCGAGTCAGACCACCAGTTCTGAGACCTTGATGAGTCCTCCCCCGGCTCCAGTGTCCAGGATGGCTCGGCAGACGCGGAGGGAAGGAGGCCAGCTGTGCACCACGGGATCGATGACTCGCACTCGATTACCCAGAGGCTAGCGCCTCCTACCCCGAGGGCCCCGGGTGCGACAGAGACAGCTACCCGCTCGTCTTGCTGCGCATTAGGGCTGGGATGCAGGAGTGAGAGGGAGCTTGCCAGACAGTCGAGACAGTCGAATTCGAAGTCGAGAGTAGATAGCCCGCAGCAGGCAGCGGGACCCCCCCGTCCCCCTACCTCCTCTTTCGTCCCTCCGAGGTCGTCGTCCGTCCCCTCTCGTCTCACCTCCTTTCAGAGTCTTGATGCCAGCATCCTGAGACTGATCGGAATGGCTCTTAGGCGGGACCCGTAAGTGTGTATTTGGCCGTGGCCCTCGGCCCTCTGTGTCTTGTTTCTCCGTGGGATGTCAGTCGCGGACCTGGTCCGTGGGTGCTGGCCTGTTTCGTTTCTTAGGTTCCTGTAGGGACGTGTTTACCCGCCTGCCTGTGATGGTCGCCCCATTGTTTTGTCGAGGTCTGCCGCTTTTAGCCCCAGGGATCTGTCCGTTCTGTTGGCTGAGGAGCGCGTGGGCCCCCCCACGTGCTACGCACCGTTCTAGAGCGCAGTCGAGGTGCTTGGGCATGTGTCGGAATGCTTCAGCATCGGCCGAACCCTGACCCTTGCCCCTGATGAGCCCGCCGCCGCCGCCGCATGCCTCCTGCCTCCTGCCTCCTGCCTCCTGCCTCCTGCCTCCTCCTCCTCCTGCCTCCTCCTCCTCCTCCTCCTCCTCCTCCTCCTCCTTCTCCCCCTCCTCCTCCTCCTCTCCTCCTCCTCCTCCTCCTCCTCCTCCTCCTCCTCCTCCTCCTCCTCCTCCTCCTCCTCCTCCTCCCCTTCCTTCGCCTCCCTCCCCTGCCCTTTTCCTGCCCCCCTCCTGCACCCCCCTCTTGCCTCCCTCCTGCCTCCCTGCGCCCCTGCCGCCTCCCTCCCCCCCCGTCGCTTGCGGGCTCGCACGGGAGGAGCGCGGGGGCCCTCCCCGCAGGCCGCCCTCAGCCGGGCCGCCCTGTGCCTGCTCGCCCCGTGCGCGGTGGCCCGGCCGGCCCCGCGGCCGTCGTCGTCGTCGTCGTCGCCGCCGCCGCCGCCGTCGCCGCCGCCGCCGCCGCCGCCGCCGCTGTCGTCGCCGCCGTCGTCGTCGCCGCCGCCGTCGTCGCCGTCGTCGTCGTCGTCGTCGTCGTCGTCGTCGTCGTCGTCGTCGTCGTCGTCATCGTCTTTGTCGTCGTCGTCGTCGTCGCCGCCGCCGCCGCCCGCCGCCGCCCGCCGCGTCGTCGTCGTCGTCGTCGTCGTCGTCGCGCCGCCGCCGCCGCCGCCGCCGCCGCCGCCGCCGTCGTCGTCGTCGTCGTCGTCGTCGTCGTCGTCGTCGTCGTCGTCGTCGTCGTCGTCGTCGTCGTCGTCGTCGTCGTCGTCGTCGTCGCCGTCGTTCGTCGTCCGTCGTCGCGTCGTCTGCACAGTTTTTGCCCCTCCCTCAGGGGGCCCCTCGAGCCAGGAGTGCCGGCTGTTCAGCGTCGAGCGAGCATTCGCCGATGGTGACCCGGGGCGGATTGGAGAGATGAAATTAACAGTGTAAATGGCAATACAACAGTATTTACAATAGCATTGAGAGAAATGAGAAGACGAATGATATCGCTAGTGATAGCGATAAGACGCATAACACATTGCGGGCGGAAGTGGCGTCCAGGAAATTTATCGCGCAGGTCAGCGCAGGTCAGCACAGGTCACGCGTGTAAGCGCAGGGCAGTCCAGGTCAGCGCAGGTCCGTTTGATGGATCAACTCCTTACTAAACGGGAGCTTTCTCGGCATGTGTCATGCTATCTTAGAGGCCATCCTGAACTCTGTAGAGGCCTCTTGGAGCCATCTTGAAGCCCTGTTAGGAGCTTCTTGGGGCCATCTGGAGGGCCCTGGGGAGCCTCTGGGTGCCCCAGGTGGCGATTCCAGCAAGAGGGGCCAGTTCCACAAACGCCCTGGGCCCGTTTCACCAAGGCTTTACGCCCGCTGCGCAAAGGGGGGCCCGTTCCACAAATGCCCTCGGCCCCGTCCACAAAGGCCCCAGGCCCGTTCCACAAAGGCCCCACGCTCGTTCCACAGAAGCCCTGAGCCCGGGCCCGCCCTTCAGAGGCCCTGAGAGGGGTCCAGAAAGGGCATCGGGCACTTTCCACGAAGGGGGGCCCGTCCCGCAGAGGCCCTGCGTCGGATCCTCAGGAAAGGCCCTCGGCCAGTTCCACAACGGCCTTGGGCGCGGGCCCCTTCCACAGAGGCCCAGAGGCCGTCCCGCACAGGCCCCGGGCGCTTTCCACGAAGAGGGGCCCGGGCCCGTTCCACAAAGGCCCTGGGCTCGTCCCATCAAGGTCGTGGGCTCGTTCCACAGAGGCCCCGGGCTTGTTTCACAAAGGGGGGCCCGTTCCACAAAGGCCTTGTGCCTTTTCGACGAGTGCCTCCGGCACGCTCCACAAAGGCCATCTCAGAGTGTCAGAGCTGTCTGACACCTCCACCCCACCCCTCCAAAACCCCCGAACGCACCCCACAGAGACCTCAAGGCCTAATCCGTCGAGCCCCCGAGGCCCGTTCCGCAAAGTACCAAGGTCTCAGAGCGCTAACCCCACAAGCCGCAGATGGTTCCACAAGGCCACGGCAGCGGCTGTTCCACGGAACTCGGGACGCTGTTCTACAAGCCTCAAAAGGGTTCCACAATACCTCGGGACAGGGGGAACCAAAGCTTAGAGCGGGTAAGAGGGCTAAGAGGGGTGATATGGATCCACTGGATAAGGGTGGACATGCGGGATAGGAGGGATAGGAGGGGCACGAGGGAAATTGTTGAATATATTCACACGAGGGATATGATGGACAGGAGCGATACAAGGGCTAGGAGGGGCCATATGGATATGCTACATGTGAGGGGTCGGAGGGCTAAGGGATATGGGGGACATGAGGGACAGGATGGATATCGAAAGTACTTAGGCCCATCCCGCCACCGTGCCTGGGTTTGGGTCAGAGTTCTCAGGGATGCTTCTTCGTGTCTCTTCAGAGCGCTCTCGGGGGCCTCTTGGGAGCAGTTTGGGGGCCTCTCGCGGACCTCTTGGGGCCCACTGCGCACATCCTTCCAGTGGGCGCGCCCACCGTTGGGACCAAACGCCGAAGGTTTCGGTGGGGATCGCTCGAAGCAAAATATTTGTTTTGCTTTTGTTTACTTTTTCCCACACAAGAATCGACGTTCTGATCCCCCCCTGGGTGGGTTTATCTGTGCCACCTGGGATCGTGCAGTTTTCATGTGGCTCTGCCCCATCGTTCATTGTAAAAATGAGTTCGCGCCATCCCAGGCATGCCATTATCGATGCCCCCGTCTCCTTGTCAAAAACTGTTATGCACGCGCGCCCGTTCACCAAAAATCATCAGTCTCGAAGAATCCTTTGCAACGCATGTGGCGGTGTCGACGCGCGCGTCGTCGCGCGCGCAAGCCCGCATTCTTCAAAGCCTTATAGGTATCGTAAGCATTGCAATGCGTAGGTTCCCGACACCTATCAGTGCAAATTGTTTTTTGTTTCGCCGCGTTGTTTCCGCAAAGCTGTTTGCGCGCGCTTTTGTGACTTCTTATAGGGGCCATCGTTTTTTTCAATTTGCGTCATCGACTGCAGCCAAGCGGGCCCCTCTCGCGCGCATGTAGGACTCATTCGAACGCCCTTGCGCGCTTGGTGTGGGGGTCGGGGGGCACGGTCCTTGCCAAATACTGCCATGCGGGCCACTCGCGCGCGTCGGCCGCGCGCGCATCGCCGAGACGTGGACGTCATCATCGTCATCGGCGTGACCAGCATCGGCGCCGACACTGGCCTTGCCGCTTTCATTTTCATCCCCGTCGCCACCGTCGCTCCCATCATCATCGTTCCCGCCTGTGCCGGCGTCACCATGATATTGCGCCCGTCCAAGTCACCGACTCGCATTGAAGTGCCCGCGCGCCAGCGCGGCTTGTGAGACGCACTGCGACGTCCCGATCCCCGATCGGTGAGCGCCACCGCGGCCGCGTCGGTCGCGCCAAATTAGCTGGCCTTTGTGCGCGCGACCGTGCGCGTTAGCGCGTCCGCAGAACTGCACCAGCCAACACCAAACACTCATCGCAATCGCCGCCGCATGGGTTCAGCAAGCCAACTTACGCGTGCGTGGGTGGGACGATTGCGCGGGCATTGGATTTTGCAGCACCGAGTTCTTCACACCTATAGTTTTCCTGGTACGTTGTGCAACATCGGTGGCTAGAAGCAGTGTGTTGGGGTACGCGCTGGCGAATATCTACATACATATATATACATAGATACACATATATATGTATGTACACATACATATATATATATGTATGTGCGCATGTAGGCACATTTATATTTACATATACATATAACTATTCACATGTATGCGCAGCTCGGCGAATATATGTATGTATGCATGCATGCATTATGTATGCATGTCTGTATGTATGCATGCATGCATGTATGTATGTATTTACGTATGTATATGTGTATGTATATATGTATGGTTGTATGTATGTATGTATGCATGCATGCATGCATGCATGCATGCATGCATGTATGTATGTATGTATGTATGTATGTATGTATGTATGTATGTATTGGTGTATATAGGTGTAACTGTATGTCTGTAGGTATGTATATAAATATGTTTGTACGTTTTCATGTATTTATTTAGTGTACGCGCACCTATATACATTCAATTCGTGCTCTTGATGCTGGTGCTTTTCTTCCTTTCTCGTTAATTCATTATGGCATTCGTTTCTATTCTTGTTATCGCTCCCTCTCTCGGTCTCTCCCTCTCTCTCTGTCCCTCTCTCTCCCTCCCCCGCTCGCTTTGTCTTCAGGTGGCGGCGGGAAGCCACCCAGAGGTCAGGCAAGACACGGATTAACACATCGATCCTCGGTCTTCGAGCCTCGATCCCTCCTCCCCCCCCTGTAAGAGCGAGCGTCTGTGTGCGAGCCCAGGGGGTCGGCGCCGCGAAGTTGCGCGGGACCGACGGCGCATTGAACTTGCATGCGTCCACAGCAGGCTGCCAACGCCGCCGCCGCTGTCGTAGTCCGTCAGCAGGGGGCAGGAGGAGGGGGAGGGGTATGGAGGTGATGCTGTTGTTGATGACGATGCTGATGAGGCTGGTGGTGATGATGGAGACGAGGATGACGGTAAGGATGAGGAGGAGAAGGAGGATGATGGAGAGGACCAGGAACGTACGCACGGACCATATTTGGACCAATTGCCCAGTCTGATGACCTTCGACGCACCCAATGGCCGACACAGTTGCCGCGAACGTCGGACTTGCACGCATACCGCACTACAACACCACTCCACACTGTGGGGAGGCATGGGACGCGGCGGCAGCGACGGGCAGAGCGGCAGCAGCTACAGGAAGGGGGTGGCGTAGGGTGAGGAGGAGGAGTAGGGTGAGGAGGAGGTGGAGGAGGAGGATGAGGACGCGGGGGATGCGCAGCTGAATATATGATCAGCGTGGCTGGTGCGTTCGGGGTAACTTTCGCCAGCCATGGGCCGATTACGCCCAATTGGGAATGCTGCTGCTGCTGATGATGATGCTGCTGCTGATGATGATGCGGATGATGGTGATGGTGATGATGATGATGCTACACCTTAGGCGATGCTTAAGAAAACTTAAGTTTTCGGCCAGAGTCTCGATTATTCTTAACGTTTCAATGTAAATCTTAAGATTGTAATAGAAATGTTGGGTTTTTATTCAAGCTCTGAGACTATGAATTTCTTAACCCATGATTTCTTAAGCATTTCGCAGGGTGTACCGATGTTGCTGCTGCTGCTGCTGATGATGTTGATGTTGATGTTGATGTTGATGATGCTGATGATGATGATGATGGTGATGATGATGATAAAGCTGATGATGGCGATGATGCTGATGATGATGCAGCTTCTGCTGACGACGATGATACTGCTGATGATGATGCTGATGCTGATGCTGATGATGATGCCGGCGACGATTATGATGATGCCGACGACGATTACGATTATGTTGCTGGCGATGATGATGCTGGTACTGATAATGATGATGTCGATGATGCTGAAGCTGATGATGATGATGCTGCGGATGACGACGGCCACGACGACGATGCTCATGATGATAAGGATGATGATGCTGATGATGCTGATGATGATGATGATGATGATGATGGTGATGATTGTTTGATGATGCCGATGTTGCTGTTGATGGTGATGACGACCATGATGATGATGCTCATGCTGATGCTGATTATGCTGATGATGTTGCTGCTGCTTATGATGATACTGACGCTGATGCTGCTGATGATGATGCTGCTCTTGACGATGATGACGATGTTGATGATGCTGATGATTATGATGCTGCTGATGCTGATGATGATGCTGCTGATGATGATTATGATGATGATGACGATGACGATGATGATGATGATGATGATGATGATGATGATTATGATGATGATGATGATGATGATGATGATGATGATGATGATGATCATGCTAATGATGATGACGATGATTCTGATGAAGCTGATGATGACGATGATGGGAATGATGCTGATGCTGATGCTGATGCTGACTGTGATAATGCTGCTGCTGATGATGATGATGATGATGATGATGATGATGATGATGATGATGAGGCGGCTGCCGATACCGATGATGATTATGCTGAGTATGACGGTCATGATGATGCTGATGCTGATGCTGATGCTGATTCTGGCGATGATGGTGCCGATAATGTGATGATGCTGATGCTGATGATGCTGATGCTGATGATGGTGCTGCTGACGACGATGCTGATGATGCTGATGATGATGATGGTGATGATGGTGGTGACGACGTTGATGATGTTGCCGTTGATGATGATGCTACTGCTGATGATGCTGATGATGACGATGGTGATGATGATGATGATGACGATGATGATGATGGTGATGATGATGATGATGATGATGATGATGATGATGATGATGAGGATGATGATGATGATGATGATGATGATGATTATGATGATGATGATGATTTTGATGATGATGATGATGATGATGATGATGATGATGATGAGTCTGCTGCTGGCGATTCATGATGAGGAGGAGACGGAGGAGGAGGAGCAAGAGGAGGAGGATGGACACATAACCGCTACACAGCTGATGTACATAGACATCAGGAACATACGTGTTTGTTGTTGTTGTTGAAGTTTCATTTTTGAAAAATAACTATTGTTGATCCCCCCCGCCCTGTGCACATGGTATTTTTTCGATGAAAGTGCCCCTCCCGGGGCTCGCACATCGTTTTTATCAGGGAAAGTCTTAGGTTCAAACTGTGTAGTTGGCCCCTGGTTTACAACAGCAACAACAGCAACAACCACAACCACAACCACAACAACAACAACAACAACAACAACAACAATCACTGTACCCGAACGCTCAGTGTTCTCACCAGTGTCAGGGTTTTCATGCGACGCCAGCCAATACCCCCACTTTGTGGGGGGGCAGTGCAAGCTCTACCAAATATCCACACGACTCTTCGCCACCACCCACACCCAGCTTCCCGCCCTATGACGTTCGGACACTTCACTTCGTGGCCTGCGGACGACCGTGGCTACTACACTGGCGTGGAGTACACACCCACAGAAGTTGTTAGGACAGCGCGCGCGGGTAGAAATTTTGAAAAGTCGTGCAGGTGTTTTTCGAGGACCTACGGTGCGATTCGTGTGATTTTATGATGCGCGGTGCTAAAATTCTTAAGAAGCCCAATGGTTTTTGGAGATTTCGGCGTGCGCGCGCGAAGAAAAAACGAATGTGTCCCGCATGGTATTATTTGACAGGGATGATGGCCCTGGCAGGTGCGCAACCGTTGTCGCAGAAGTTCGAAAAAGTTGCTCGCAAAAGCCCGTTTGACAGAAATGTTTAAAAAGTGTTGGGTTTCCTACGAATCCGCAAGAGCGCGCGGGATGAGATTTTGACATTTTTTGTTGAAAAACCATTGGTTTTTTGATGTTTTTATGTTAAAATCGTTGCGAACACTAAGCTTTTGGAAGGATTTCGTCTTGCGCGCGCGAATGTCCACTTTACCTTATTTTTTGCAAGGGATTCTTGAAATTTGATTATATTAGAACAAGAAATGTCATTTTATAGTGTTTTTTTTGCAAGGGAAAACGGATTACAACAAAACAACCGGATCTGGATCACATCGTTTTACCTGAGGCTTCCTCACGAAAATGATGAAAATGTAGCTGCGGCCTAGGCGCGGGGGGGGGGGCGTGCACCAGGGGGCCCAACAATAATTATTCTTTAGAATTAATAATGTTCAACAACAACAACAACAACAACAACAATTACTAGCACGTGGGGACACTCCGTTCTCACCAGTGCCAGGGTTTTCATAGGAGGCGGGCAATACCCCCACTTTGTGGGGGGGCCGGTTCAAGCTCTACCAAATTTCCAAACGACTCTTCGCCACCACCCACACCCAGCTTCCCGCCCTATGACGTTCGGACACTTCACTTCGTGGCATGCGGACGACCGTGGCTACTATTCAGGGCCCCGCGGCCGACGACGACGGCGTGCGCGCGCGAAGAAAAAACGAATGTGTCCCGCATGGTATTATTTGACAGGGATGATGGCCCTGGCAGGTGCGCAACCGTTGTTGCAGAAGTTCGAAAAAGTTGCTCGCAAAAGCCCGTTTGACAGAAATGTTTAAAAAGTGTTGGGTTTCCTACGAATCCGCAAGAGCGCGCGGGATAGAATTTTCACAACTTTTTTTTGAAAAACCATTGGTTTTTTGATGTTTTTATGTTAAAATCGCTACGAAACTAAGGTTTTGGAAGGATTTCGTCTTGCGCGCGCGAGTGTGCACTTCGTGTCATTTTTTGCAATGGATTCCTGAAGTTTGGTTATGTTAGAACAAGAAATGTCATTTTATATTGTTTTTTGCAAGGGAAAGCGGG
>CAUYUJ010022235.1:0-31908 GCA_963575745.1 Prorocentrum cordatum
CGGTGCTCGCAGGTCGTCGCATCGCTGGCTGTGCCCGCGTGAGGCTGTGGCCCACGCGCTGGTGGCCCGTTCTACGGACGGTCGGCGTGGGAAGGCAGGGGGCGGGCATCTGTTGCGTGACACGTGCAGGGGCCGGGAGGCCGCTTTGGCGCAGAGGGCCGCGCTCAGGGGCTTCCGCGAGGGCAGGCGAGATGCGACGGTGTGGCTTCATGGTTCTATCGCTGTTCAGCGGGGAAGCGCTGTGGCGTCTAACTTCCCTGGTGAACTCATCGGCACGGCTGGCGTTCGTGAGGCTCAGGATCCTGTCGTTGGGTGTTTCGTGGACCTCTGCTATCTGCCTCGAGGCTTGCCACCGCTGGGCTGTGGCCCATGTGCTCTGTGCAGATGACGTGGCCGCGGATGACAAGGAACGGCTCGACGATTTGGCTTTGCACACCATCCAACAGGATGCAACGTGTGAGTTTGCGTCTGCCCCTCCAGCCCATCCGCGCGTGTGGCTCTGCAAGATGATCGTACTTCTCCATGGCGCTGAGTTCTTTTTGAGCCGCTCGATGTACACGTGTATGCCGTTGCTATTGGCCTTGGCTGGTGCAGCACGCCACTCCATTTGCGATTCCGTTCTGTGACCTCCCAGTTGGCGTCGATCAGGAGAGCCGTGTTGATGCTAGGCTCAGGTCGGGCATATCCTCCTATAGGCGGATGTTGGAGGAAATGTGAACAACAGGCAAGAACATCACGTGTACTCGAAGCAATAGACACATCGTCCCCAGACGATTTCGACTCAATGCTAGGCTGCGCCAGCCGTCTTCTTGCCGCGCCAACCTCTCGGATTTGGGGCGGGTGCGGCAGGGCGCGAGGAAGGCACAACTTTGACCTTCTCCGGCAGCGGCGCCTCCGCGCTCGCGGCAGGTCCCCCTGCGGGCTGCGTCGCAGCTGCCCGAGGTGCCTGCCGGAGAGCGATTGCAGGCCAGACCTTCGCCGGAGGCCCAGAGGTGGACACAAGCACCAATGTCAGCGGTGTGCCTCCACCGAGGTGGCCGAAGTTCGGGGGCGGCAAAGAGGGGGGTGATGACTAGGGGGGGGTGGATATCATGGCGCGGGCCATGATATTTCCCCAGATGTCACGGCGCCTCTCCTTATTTCATTACGTCCCTGGCCCCTCCGCTGGGCCGCGCACATGCCGCCGGTCATGATTTGCACCCCCTCCTCTTGGACACCCCCTTCTGAGCCGCTCCCGAGAAGTAGGACCACCGGCGCCAAAGTCTAGGATCGGCTACCGCCGGTTGAAGCAGACCCCAGGCGTTGGTGCTGGTGCCCATGTCCGAGCCTCCTGCTTCGTCTTTCGATCTTGTGCTCTGGTGTTGGACGGGCGGGCCGCTCCAGGAAAAGGCCTCGCCTTCGGCGCGTCTCGCCTTGGGCGGCAGCCCCAGCGGAGGTAGAAAGGCGGCGGCCGGTCCCCCGGCGAACGGTCGGCGGGAAAATCGGCGGAAATCAAGGCGTGATTTGTGGACGACGGTCAATTGAGAATAAGCATGTTGCCAGATAATTTCCAGATGTCCGAAACATGTTTTCAACGTGTGCAACACATTTCAACATGTAGAGCATGTTTTAAAACATTATTCGAGCATTTTCTTACGGATTAAACACACTGTGAACTCAATGATAGGATTGTTAGGATGTCCATTGTCATGGCGTCCACAAGGCGTGACGTCCGCATTTTTGGATCCAGGGTTTTTGGACTTGGCCAGTTGCCGCATTCTTGGTTTCCAACTCTGCCCCCCCCCCCCCCCCTTGTCCCTGGCAGAAAGAATCGCCACTGTGTGCTCGTGTACTGTCATGAGGACGCACGCGAGGCTACATCTTTCCGCATCATCCCATGATGCATCATCCCATCATTGCTGGCGGTCTGGTATTACGCGGTTGCGCTGCAGCGTGACTCTGCCCTCTCGCTTGGGGCGCCTCGGGGAGGGGTCGGCTGGGGTGCCAGGGAAGGTTGCACGGGGAGTTATTTTTTTGTTGTTGTCCCGTCGTGGAGGGCGAAATATTCGGGGATTCGGTCTAAACAGTGAATGACTTGATGGGTCTGCTTTGAGCTGTTCGCGCTCGACGCACAGTGACCTCCGCTGCGGTGTCTATGTTATTCTTGAGCTTGTGCTATTGCAACCCTAGCGTGTCGTGATCATGTGGTGGCTGCTCAAACTTTAGGCTCTTGCGCTCCTTGCCCTCGAGCGTCTGCGATCTGCTTATACTATGCTCCGCTGCTTCGTGTTGCGTGCAGCTTGTCTCGTCTGCAGTTACAGCCACAGCCATCGCAGCACGACTCTTCATCGTTCGGCTCGCTGTCACACGGAGGGCATGGCCACCTACAGTCGGGGCCTTGAAGAAGGAACCCTTTTCGTTGGGGAGGGGCTCGGTGTTCCTTGATTGTTTCGCAGTTTGCCTCGGGTTTTCCTGAGGTTTTCCATCGGAAATCGAGGTTGAACTTATGGGAAAAAGGGGCCTCGTTCCTTATTTAGGGTTCCTTAGGTCAACGCCCCGACTGTAGTTACAGCCACAGCCATCGCACCACGACTCTTCATCGCTCGGCTCGCTGTCACACGGAGGGCATTGCCACCTATGCCACGGCCTCGGTGTCGCCGTACGCGGCCTGGCGTGGATCGGCATCCGCAGCCGACGCGGTCCCAGGCGCGGCACCCGCGATGGGCGGGCCTGGGCCACGCCGGCTCGCTCGGCCTGCGTGCAGAGCACCCCCTCACGAGACCAATGGGGCCCCTCCTCTTCCTCCTCCTCCTCCTCCTCCTCCTCCTCCTCCTCCTCCTCCTCCTCCTCCTCCTCCTCCTCCTCCTCCCCCTTCCTCTCCTCCTCCTCTCCTCCTCCTCCTCCTCCTCCTCCTCCTCCTCCTCCTCCTCCTCCTCCTCCTCCTCCTCCTCCTCCTCCCCCTCTAGTGGCGTCAAGGTGGCGCGAAAGGCTGGTGGCATCTTGGGCCAGGGCGGCGGTGAAATCTGAACCCTGCCCTCACGCCGATCCACGAGTCGGGCCACCCGATGGGCGGCGGGGGTGGGCTTCGGAATCCGTCGAGCACGTGGCGAAGTCTGAGCCTCACCCCCGCTTCCCATCGGTTCCGGAGGGTCGATGGCTGGCGGGGGCAGGGTCCGGATGTCGCCACCTCCGGGCCACATCCGGCAGCACCCGCGGTGTTCCGCCGCACCCTCCTCCCGATGGTCCTCCTGCTCCTCCTCCTCCTCCTCCTCCTCCTCCTCCTCCTCCTGCTCGTCCTCCTCCTCCTCCTCCTCCTCCTCCTCCTCCTCCTCCTCCTCCTCCTCCCCCTCCTCCTCCTCCTCCCCTCCTCCTCCTCCTCCCCCTCCCCCTCCCCTTCCTCCTCTATATCCTCCTCCTGATCCGCCCGCGCCGCGCCGGCAGGAGCAGGGCACCTGGGTCGCCCTCGGAAGGACCGCCGCGGAGCGCCAAGTTTGCGCGGGGATGGCACCCGCGACGCGATGACGAGTGCGTCCGCCTCGTCCGTGCGGCACTTGCTCGCACTCTCGTTCTCGCTTTCTCGTTCTCTCTCTCTCTCTCTCTCTCGCCCCCTATTGCGGCAGCTTGCGAGCGGGGTCCAGGACGAGCTTCAGACAAGAAGGAACCCAGGGAGGAGGAGGAGGAGGAGGAGGAGGCGAAATCAGATGTTGAGCGCAGAGGAGGAGAAGAACAGGCGAAACTGAATGTGGAGCGCAGGGGAGAAGGAGGAGGAGGCGGAGGAGGAGGAGGAG
Organism: Prorocentrum cordatum; assembly: GCA_963575745.1. NCBI lineage: Eukaryota > Dinophyceae > Prorocentrales > Prorocentraceae > Prorocentrum > Prorocentrum cordatum. The sequence continues at coordinate 3,768 of CAUYUJ010022235.1, forward strand.
GAGGAGGAGGAGGAGAAGGAAGAGAAGGAGAATAAGGAGGAGGAGGAGGAGGAAAGAGGAGGAGGACGAGGCGAAATCACATGTGGAGCTCCAGAAGAAGGGGGGCAGAAGCTGCTGCCAGTGGATCGTCCCGCCGCGCACCCGTCAGCCACAGGCAGGACGTTTTTGTCGGCTTGCGCACTCCGCGTAGGGCACAGGCGGGAAGTTTTCGATTTGAAGTCAGAGGAGGACAGGTACCCATACCGCTGCTTTTGCCTCGGTTTTGCCTTTGGAAGGCCTCCTGGGATGCCCTCGTCGCCACCGCTGGACTCGCCTCGAGATTTTAGTCAGAACGCCCCCTTGGAGAGGCCTGGGGAATAGCGGTATCGGTACCTATGTGGTTCCCCATAACTTTTGTCTGGATCGCAGCTAGGAGGAGTCTTGCCACAGTTGCGTCGCTCCGCTCCGTTCCAGAGTCAGAGCTCGACTAGCTGGACTTTGAGAAGCCTCGGTATCCGCATAACTGTTTGCATATAAGAGTACGCTAAGTTGTTGCCCACGTGGACACACGCAGCACACAATTGCAGGATGCGTCTACAGTGGAGACTCATGCCAAGCCACACCCTGCTTGCCTCCAGGGTGCCCTGCGTTTCGATTACTTTGCTGTGGAAAGAGCGACGCTCCCACACCAAAAATCAATGGACGCCCTGCGGATCCAAGGTTGGGTTTCTCGTGGAAGGTTTCTTGTGGATAGGCCTCATTCTAGTTGCAATTGCGCATAACGTGTTAAGTATGAAGGCTGCACCGAGGCGGAGCCTCCCCGCAGACTGGATACGGCTCCTGTCAGCATAGCTTTTCTCTAGCCCGCCAGGATCACCCGCGAAGCCTCTCAGCCAGCATCTCGGTCATTATCCTCTCGTCCCATCGTCCTATCGCACCATCCCGCCTTGAAAATGATTGACGCTTCGCGTATCCACACCAGCAGCGCCTGGCAGTGTTGCAGCCTTGCCTCCTCTTTGGCGACTTCCTGGTCCCGTTCTGAGTGGCGGTGTGAGGCTTGCTTTTGCTTGGTTAATTAGCCCCTCGCGCGGCCCGCCCGGACTTTGACGCGCCGCTGTTGCGCTCTCGCCTGCGGCTGCCGAACAAAGTTTCCCCACCAGCCTTTTCCGCCGTTCCCCTGCGTCGGGCCTTCTGGCCTCCTTCCGCCTCGCAGCTAGGTCGGGGCTTCCCCACCGCTGCCCCCCGGCACCACTCGGTGTCTGGCGATCCGGATTTTCCGTTGAGCGCCCGCACGTCCTGCCCTTTTCCGTATCGGGGATCGCCGTCCTGCGATGCTCCTGGCTTTGTCCACGGCGTGCTGTTCGTTATGCCAGCGGTCTTCGTCATCTGGGTCGTGGGTTTCCTGAATTACCTCCTGGTGTTGCCTTTCGCCCAGAAGTTCCTCCTGGTGCCTGCGCTCCTCTGAGCGGCAGTGAGGCGTCGAGACCGACACCCGGGCTGCTCGGTGGGCCTGCTGAGGCCAGCCGGGACTACGCGTAAGTCGGGCAAGTCCCTCCGCAGGAGTAATAACCCAGAAAATAGTCCGGGGACGATTTGTTGGAATAGTTTGTTGGTGTGTTTTTTGTATCTGTTTCACTGTGCGTAAATTTTCGTCCAAGATACGCCTGCAGGAGGACATGCCCGACCTAAGACTACTCGGGGGGGCCTGCTGAGGCTAGCCCGGACTACCTGGGGGGGTTGTCCGTGCGCCAAGCAGCCATGGGGCCAGACAGCCGTGAGGCAACCAAAACCAACCCGTTCCCAAGCAAGCGAGAGCTTACCAGGGCAATCTATCTGTGGATGCATGATTGCTGCGTGTGTCTTGTGGGTTTCCTTGGGTCCTCTCTTCGCGACGAGATCGAGCGCTCGCTTGATCGAAGCGTCGCCCGTTTTTCCTGGGCTTGGGCCGCACCGTGCAGCAATCGGACCAGAAGCGCATGGGCACGTCATTTACGTCGCATCTTCGGGATACCTTGCCTTGCCGACAAATTGCGGGCACAGCTTGTACCTGATGCGGCTTCGGCGCGGATTCGGGACAGACTCGACGTGGATTCGACGCGACCTCGACGCGAGCAGCGGCGGATGGGACGGACGGGGCCCGCCGAACATCGGCGGCACCCCGTGTTGCGACAATTTTTTCACCAGGGCGCCGGTACAGGCAGCAGGCAGTGTCCCATCTGAGACACCAGCACTGCTTCTCTTCGGTCCATCCTGCGATTCGGCAAGCTCCCAGCACATCCGAAATTCAAAATATATGTTCACACTTGTCATCATCATCGTCGTCGCCGTCCTCGCCGTCTTCCTCGCCGTCGTCATCCTCCTCACGCAACGCCACCATGTGGTACGTAGCAATGACATACACATTTTGTCATGTCTTCGCAACTCCGTCGCTAAAGTGCGTCAGCGTCTGGCAGTCGACGAGACAGCGACGATTGAGCACCGATCGTCGACTGGCGCCGGTGCGCAAGAGCCAGCAAGATGGCATGGGAGGCTTTAGGAGTTGCCACCGAAATCATCATCGTCGTCGTCCTGGGCGTCCTCCTCGTCGTCGTCCTCGGCGTCCGCCTCGTCGTCGTCCTCGGCGTCCTCCTCGTCGTCGTCCTCGTCGTCGTCCTCGTCGTCGTTATCGTCGTCGTCCTCGTCCTCGTCCTCGTCCTCGTCGTCGTCCTCGTCCTCGTCGTCGTCCTTGTCGTCCTCATCGTCGTCGTCCTCGTCGTCCTCGGCAGAGGAAAACGCCATAACTTTAAACGCTTGGCGTTCCGCGCGGATTTTTTGGATCCGCGCTGGACCGCCCCCTTCCCTCGCGCACAGAGCGCGCCCGGGATGAGCCAGCTGCGTCGCCCGGGGGGGGGGGCCCAGCGCGGATCCAAGAAATCCGCGTGGAGCGCCACAAGTTCATGTTTATTCAAGGGCGTAAAAAACGCCCCTATCTTGGTTTATGGGGCGCTGTGCGCTGAACCTCCTGTGGGCTGACAGGGTAAACCCTGCGTATCGCGCGTGCCGCGAGGCGTTCTGGCGTCTCTCTGGCCTGTGGGAGCTCCCAGGAGGTTTACTGACCACGCACTTGTAACCCAGGGTAGGGGCGTTTTTTTCATTCCTCAATGTATGGCGTCTTTCTTCTTCTATCCTCGGCGTCCTCCTCCCCTGACCTTCCAGGAAGGCAGAATAAGATACACCAGAACCTCGACACCTGAAGTCCTGCCAAGCTTTCAGGCAGCCCCGATGGGTCGATAGGTCTGGAGGGCGACTCTTTTAGTCGGAGGTGGATAGACCACCTACCCTGACACGTCGATTAAGGACTTGGCCGTTTTCGGTTCGCGAGAGGGCGTCGCGGCTGTCATTTTTGCGTGCCCAGGTCCGTCGGTTTCGGTCCCAGGCCGTTTTCACTAAAGGGGAGGTTTACCAAAGGGAGGTTTGTCCACCGCCGAGTCTCCTTCGTGGCGGGTGCTCGGCATGGTGGAGTCCCTTTTTTTTTCAGCGGGCTGGTGGTGAGCGAGGGGGGAAGCCGAGAAGGAGAGGGCCTTCTCAGAGGGCGGCGGGGCTTCTCAGAGGAGGAGGAGGAGGAGGAGGATGAGGAGGAGGAGGAGGAGGTGGAGGAGGAGGAGGAGGAGGAGGATGATCGAGGATAATCGAGGAGGATCGAGGGGGATCGAGGAGGAGGAGGAGGAGGAGCATGGAGGAGGAGGAGGAGGAGGAGGAGGATTTAGCACCCTGCAGAGGGTCCGGGTCGCCGCAGGCCCTCCCCGCGCGAAGACGCCGCCAGGACCGCCGGCGGCCGCTCCGAGGGCGGCGCCCGCGAGCCCGAGGCCGGCAGTCGGGGGGCGGGAGCTGCCGCTCCCGCTCCCGCTCGATCGCCGCGGGGGGCCCGACGGCCCCTTCCCTGGGGGCCCTCGGGACAGGTACTGGTCGGGGGCGGAAAAGAGGGGGGTGATGACTAGGGGGGGGTGGATATCATGGCGGGGGCCATGATATTTCCCCAGATCTCGTGGCGCCTCTTCTTATTTCATTACGTCCCTGGCTCCCCCGCGGGGCCGCGCACATGCCGCCGGTCATGATTTGCGGCCCCCCCTCTTGGACACCCCCCTCTTGGCCGCTCCCGAACTGGTATGCTTGCCTCACGGGCACCCGCATCTCACCACCCACCAAACCACCCCAACCCAACCCGAAGGCTCAGCTGTACCCTCCATTTCCAGTGGGGGGGGGTCCGGGAACACCGGAAAAGCACATGTGGAGCCCGTACCCCCCCCAACCCGAAATTGGGGTCTTCGGGTTGGGTTGGGGTGGTCTGGTAGGTAGTCAGCATCGGGTCCAGCACCCCCCAACGGCTTGCCGCCATTGCTACCCATTCGGATTCGCTCTGCAGAAACGTTCAAGACCCCAATTCCATTGCCGTCACGGCCGTGCCGAGCTCCGCTCTGCCGATCCCTCGGGAGGGGGCGAGAGCGAGAGCATCTGCATGCACAGCAAGCCCACGAGCTCCAGAACGAGCTGCCGAATGTCTAATATACCGAACAGCCCCCCCCCCAACGGGAACCGAGCCCCCGGAAGACCCCTCCGGACTTCTGCCGAACGAGCCCCCGGACTTCTATACCGAGCACCCCCCCGGGCTTCTACCGAACAAGCCCCCGGCCGGACTTCCACCGAGCAAACCCCCTGACTCCCTTGGAGAGGCCTTCTGGGGCCGCCTGGAGAGGCCTTCTGGGGCCGCCTGGAGAGGCCTTCTGGGGCCTCCTAGATGGGGTCGGAGTAGATGGGGTCGGCGGATCACGCCGCATCGCCGATACATCGGCGATGCGGCTCGATGTGGAGCCCGCTTTTCTTCACGCTGACGTCGCCGATGCCTCGCCGACGTCGCCGATGCATCGCCGATGCATCGGCGATGCGGCGCGATCCTCCGACCCCAGCTACTCCGACCCCATCCTGGAGGCCTCTAGAGTATCAATTGCACGCTGCCGTTGGTAGCCAGTGAGCGTGTTGCGCCTCTCTCTCTCTCTCCCTCTCTCTCTCAGAAGAAGAAGAAGGAAAAGAAAAATAATACTCAGGAAAAGAAGAATAAGCGAACATAAGAAGAAGAAGAAGAAGAAGAAGCAGAATAAGAAAAACGCCGTGAGCATAATCTTGTGGCGCTCTGCGCGGATTTCTCGGATCCGCACCTGGCCCCCCCCTGCGGCGCCTCTGGCGCCGACCCTTGCGCGCTCCGCGCGCCAGGGAGGGGGGTCCAGCGCGGATTCCAGAAATCCGCCCGTAGCGTCAAAAGTTTACTCCTGATTTCGTAATAAAAGGAGGGGGGTCTCATTTCGGGGGGGGTCTCTTCCAGGGTATCTTGGAGGGCCTGGGGGGTCTGAGCACGATGTTTGGAGGGTTCTCCCACGGGGGAGATCTGATGAAATGGCTTGTCTTGGAGGGTCCAGACCCCCTCCCTTCTATTACGAAATCTGGAGTATATGTACGGCATGTTATTGTTATTCTAGCCTTCGTTTTCATCCGAAGGCTCGGTGTTCTTCAGGGTCCAGCGCGCTATTGGGTTTCCCGTCGGGGGTGTGATTGATGTTGCGCTTGCTCCCAAGATTCCGCCTCCCATCCGACTCCGGCTCTCAGAGGAGGCAAGACTTGTACCGTTATTGCTACCCTTGCCCTTCGGTTTCCCCTGTTCGGGCTTCCTGGGAGGCCTCGGTCGCCACGGCTGGATTCGCCTTGAAATTTTGGTCAGAACACGCCCCGGGAGAGGTCCGAGGAGTAGCGGTATCGGTATTCTTTGACTCGCCCAAGCTCACATGGCTCATGTCGTGGAGCAAACTAGGCAGAAACATCAATTTTCGTAGGCCCGCGCGGATTTCTAGGATCGGCCCTGGAGACCCCTGGCGCGTGTCGGGGTCCGACAAATCCGCGCGGACCTCCGAAACTGCACGTTCGTGTCGTTCTTTGTCCCTCCATCGCACCTGTCCGCCTCCCGCTCCCGCCAGTCGGGGCGATTTTCGCCAACGCCGCGGCTTGACCCCTCTCCAGGGCTAATTTTTCGATTCTTCCGATTCGATTCGATTCGACTTCGATGGCCTCCGATTCTGAATTCGCTTCGACTTCGGATTCTGGTCCAGACTCCGGTTCCACCATGGAGGCCTACCTAATTATTGGCCTGCCGATTTCTGCCGATTCGAATTCTCTCGACTCGGCTGCCGACTCCCGCCGATCCGATTCCTTTCGATCGCCGATCCGACTCATCGATTCCATTCTGGGCTCTCCTGGAGGACGGCTAGACAATGCAGAGTTGATGAGGGGGTCCCGCTTCCTCCTTGACTTGCTCCCTCGTCCATCCTGCCTCCTCTCCTCCAACTCTTCTCCTGGAGGACGGCTAGACAATGCAGAGTTGATGAGGGGGTCCCGCTTCCTCCTTGACGTGCTCCCTCGTCCATCCTGCCTCCTCTCCTCTTCTTCATCCTCTTCCTCCTCTTCCTCCTCCTCCTCCTCCTCCTCATCGATTCCATTCTGGGCTCTCCTGCCCCTCGCTATGGGCCCCGGCCCGCCTGCGCGCCCCTCGTAGGGCTCGTACAGGGCCAGTCGCTGGTTCGAGAGCCGACGGTGCGCGCTCGCGATCGTGCTGCCGCTCGCTTGGTGGTCCGCTTTTCCGGGCTCTGGTCGCGAGGATCGGGGGCGGCAAAGAGGGGGGCGATGGCTAGGCGGGGGTGGATATCCTGGCCTGGGCCATGATAGCTCCCCAGATCTCATGGCGCCCCTTCTTATCTCCTCGCGCCCCTGGCCCCCCCCGCTGGGCCGCGCACGTGCCGCCGGTCATGGCTTACAATTACACAATATGAAAATACTCTCCCACTTCCCCTGATGGCGTCCCGAAGATATCCGACCCCCCCCGCGTACTTTTTTTTACACAGGATTCCCGGGAAACGGGTTTTCGCCTGCGTTTTTTTCAAAATGCTGCTCTCGCTGAGGCTCTGGCCTCATTTCTGCTCCCGAATCGTTCCGAATCGTGCTCCCGCTGCAGCGTGGGCCTCATTTTCGGATCGGTGTTTGGCCTCCGTCGTTCAGGATGGCGTTCTCGCCCCAGCGCGGGCCTCTTTCTCGCGCGCCCATCCGCCCGCCACCACCGCGCCGCACCACCACCACCACCACCACCACCACCACCACCACCACCACCACCACCACCACCACCACCACCACCACCAGCACCACCACCACCACCACCACCACCCACCACCACCACCACCACCACCAGCACCACCACCACACCACAACCACGCACACACGCACGCACGCACGCACGCGCACCACCACCCACTACGCACGCGCGCGCGGAGCCACAGGTCCGCTACGACACGCGTCCGCGGATAGAGAAAATCAGCGCCATGGTAAGGGATGGGAGGGAGGGGTAGGACGTCAGATATGACGCGAGCGCACCTAGCTTGGCCCCCCCCTCTCTTGGACACCCCCCTCTTGGCCGCTCCAAAGCCTCGAGACGGGGGTCAATGCAAACGGGGGTCAGCCAGGGCACCGGATCCTGCAGGATCCTGCGAAGACCCCCTCTGGCTGACCCAGGTCAGCGAGCCGCTCGTGGCCGCGAGGCCGTCGCGCCTATCGGCTGACCCGGGTTTGCGCTCGCGCCGCGAGGCGGCCGCTCCCGAGAGGAATATACAAGAATAGCCAATGACAGCACGGGGACGATGCGCCCCCCCGAGCGCCGCCTCGGGCGGCTCCCCCCGGGGGGGGGGGGGGGGGGGGGGGCGCTCTTCGCCCCCCCGGGGGGAGGCGTCGAGACCGACGCCCGGGCTGCTCGGTGGGCCTGCCGAGGCCAGCCGGGGCCACAGCCAAGAACCCTAACAAGGACGCGCGACTTTGCTCAGGGCTTCGTGGGCCCTGGAAACGACAGGGCCGTTTTTTTACCGGTTCCGTTGTGCCGTTTTTTGTTGCCGGTTCCGACGCCGTTTTCTTACCGGTTCCGTCGCCGTTTTTTGATCGGCTCCGGCTCCGGCTCCAATCCTGGAGCCGTTTTCTTGCCGTTTCCGGTCGCCGATTTTTAGCCGTTTCCATGTTCAAGGGACATGTTTCTGGAAACGGTGAAAAAACGGCCCTGCCGTTTCCGGGGCCCACAAAGGCTCAGGGTACCCTTGCGTCCTTGCTCTTCCTTGCTCCTGCGTCCTTGAGGTCTTCGTCGTTTTCGCCGCCCCGAAAGATTCCAGCTTCGGCGTCCAAGGGCCTTGTGTCCTTACCGCGCGTCCTTATTAGGGTTTTTGACTGTACTCTTAAGCCGGGCAAATTCCACTATACAGGAGGGATCTGCAAACATAGATTTCAGTCGGGCCTGTCCCTCTACAGGGGGCACATTCAAAAGTAGGAAAAAATCGTCAGGGGACTATTTTTGGAGCATTGTTCTTTCATGTTTGAGCTTTTTGGGGGTATTTGTTGTTCTTCGTCGAAACGAAAATCCCCCTGTAGGGGGACCCGCCCGACTTAAAGAATAGATAGAAAAAAACAGCATGGGGACGATGGTTCGACTATTTTTTAGCTCATGTTTGATTATGTGCTGACTGTTTTCCTGTCTGTCCTCCAGAGCCGCCTGTATGGGGGACATGCCCGACCTGACGCGACGCCCATCGGACAGGGATAAGATTCTCCCAGAGCTTTCCGGGACGCTCTTTCGAACGGTCCAGGACGCTCGGAGAATGGCCGCGGTGCCCGAGACGTCTTGCAGAACCGCTGGATCTCTGAGATTGCCCTTTTAGACTTGTCGATGATCCTCAGAGCGTGCGTCAGCGCAGATTATGTGGGCGGGGGGCCAGCTTCTAAGAAGGCCTTCGCATCTTCTCGGACGGCGTGGACCTTCCAGGAGCATCTTGACTCGCCTTGCGAAACAAAAGCTACTAAAACGCGCGAAGGCGAACAAATATACGGGGAATGGACGGCCGAGCGATGGCAGGGACTCGGGGGGATCATACCGTTGAAGGAAGAAATGCATCAAGAGTTGGGGGACCACTTCGAATACACCCCCCCGCACCCTCCCGGCCTTGATCATATTGAGCAGTTGGTCCCGGAGATGAGCGTTGGCAAAAATCTGAGCCCCCAAGATCTCGATCGCGATGCATTCCGATATGAAGGCCCGGGGGGAGGCGAGGGGGGGACTTCGTTCTGTGTCGTCGGAGCGTTGTTGACGCAACGTTTTGCTCTTTCAACCGTAGAAGCCCTCGAGGCTTCCAGGAAGCCTTCGCAGAAGCGACGCCGTCAGGGCCCGACTGTGAGAAGGCCCCTGCCCTCTGAGGCGCCCCCTGGCCCTCTTGGCAGGCCGCCGCCCTCGCGCCGCCCCCTTCTGGAGAACTGCTGCTGCTGCTGCTCCTCCTCCCTCCCTCCCTCCTCCCTCCCCTCCCCTCCTCCTCCTCCTCCTCCTCCTCCTCCTCCTCCTGCTCCTCCTCCTCCTCCCCTCCTCCTCCTCCTCCTCCCCCCTCCTCCCCCTCCTCTCCTCCCCCTCCTCCTCCCCCTCCTCCCCCTCCTCCTCCTCCTCCTCCTCCTCCTCCTCCTCCTCCTCGTCCTCCTCCTCCTCCTCCGCCTCCGCCTCCCCGCCTCCGCCTCCTCCTCCTCCTTTTCCTCCTCCTCCTCCTCCTTTCCTCCTCCTCCTCCTCCTCCTCCTCCTCCTCCTCCTCCACCCCTGGCCCTCTGTTCCCGCTCCCGCCCCCCCCTCCCCCTCCTTCTCCTCCTCCTCCTCCTCCTCCCCTCCTCTTCTCCTCCTCCTCCTCCTCTCTGGCCCTCTGTTCCTGCTCCCGCCCCCCCCCCCTCCCCTCCCCTCCTCCTCCTCCTCCTCCTCCTCCTCCTCCTCCTCCTCCTCCTCCTCCTCCTCCTCCTCCAGCCAGTGTGGACCGAACGGCCGAAGGCTGGCCTCCACATTCGGGCCTCTGACGTTTTTTTCATGGGGCATGGCAGTGGGATTCCCGTGTGATCCGCTTGCCGTGCAGTCTGTTGAACACAGTTCCTCGTACACGATCATATGCAATCACATGGGGGGGTCAGGAATGGAAGTACAGATGGGCAAGGGACAGGGGATTCACGACTGCCGAAGTGGACGTGTGTAGTGTACAATCCATTATCTCTAAAGCACTCCGACAGATTACGTAACATCGTACACGAGTTTCGGTACCAGTCAATGTTTGCATTACCTGGGGCATCGGATGTCGGACGGCCTGATTACCCGGTTGTGACTGTGAAGCGTATTGACACCCACTTCGTGTACAGGTGGCCAGCTTTTCGAGGCAGTTCGTTCCCGCATCAGCCTGCAGGAGTTGCCATAGACATACGTTGCAAGTTGTTCAAGCAAACTCACGTGCGAAAGGTGTGTTGTCCTCCTGTGCGGTATCGTGGTCGATTCGGGGCTCTACGCATCAAACGGGGGGATGTGGATTTTTGTGTGATTGTGGTGTACATGCCCACGAACCCACGCACTCAAAAAGATGTCCAAAAGAGCTCAGAGTTTTGGGATTACGTGTTCAAGTTCGTCGCAGCACTCCCCGGTAGGTGTTTTTCTGTGCTTATGATGGATGCGAATGCGCATGTAGGATCGGGGCCAGCTTCAGCAGCCATCGGACAAGCGGAGCCAGCCAGGGAAAATGCGAACGGCAAGCTAATGCGGGAGACTCTGGAAGGGAACCACATGTGGGCTGTAAATACGAGCATCCCAACGGGGCCTACCTTTTACGGGGCTTTTCACACATCACGGGTGGATTACATATGTTTGCCACAGGTTTTCCGACACAGATACCACATGAGTAGGATCCTTTGGCATACGGTTGCACGGCTACAACTGATTCCAGTTCACGATTCGGGGCATTCGTCACAACATTTTGGTTACAGGGATCACGTACCTGTTCAGGTGAGTTTCCGACACGGGCTCACATTTGGGCACGATCTTGAAGGGGAGTGTGATTTCTGGGGGAAAGACCCAGGGCATGTATCTAGCACGCTTGTGTACATGTGTGTATCAAGCGCCGGCGCTTGGGCTCGAGAGAAAGGCGCTTCCCTTCTCCCACTGCAGAAGCGACGGGTCGAGGGAGCGATAGCGGCTTGGAGCTATTCGATCGAGTTCTCTTTCGAGATTCCCGCCGACGGCATCGACACGCTCGAGCGGGAGAGTTTCGACCAGAAACGAGGTTGGCAGCGGAGCTTGTGGTTGGCCCCACGATCTTCATTATAACGATTATCAAGATAATCTACACGGACACGGATTAGCCATCCAGGAGAGATGACGGAGCACCACAACAGTGCAGTGGATCCAAGAATCCCGGTGCTGAAGGGCGAGACCCTCAAGGATTTCACGAGGTACAAGCGCGCCGTGCAGGCGGCGGAGCTGAGCTGCGAGACGGAGGATCAACTACAGGCGCTCGGCCCCAAGCTGTATAGGAACCTGCTCGGCGCGGACAACAGCATCAGCGTGCTCATCGAGCAGACGGACGGACCCCAAGGACTACGCCAAGAAGGAGGGGGCCCGAGCGCTGCTGGCATACTTGGAGGCACAGCGCTTCGCCAAGAGCAGTTTTCGGGAGCTGCCGAAGGCATTCGACGCCTTCTTCGATCAGACGCACTTCGAGCGGAAAGGCGAGGAACCCATGGCGGCGTTCTGCACGGCCATGGAGGTGGCCAAGCGTAACCTAGAGGAGGTGGACCCGGACACGAAGATAAGCAGCAACGAGCTAGGGTACCACACTCTGAAGCGAAGCGGCCTCGACAAGGACGAGCGCAATCTGGTGATTGCACGGGCGGAGGAGACGTTTAACTTCCAGAAGATCAGCATGACGCTGAAGAACCTCTTCCCACGCGGCAGCGCGAAGCATCGGGGGCAAGTCAGATCGGGCTGGAGATGGACGATGAACACCGAAGAGGAGCCACCCGACGAAGAGGATCCAGGAGAATACTGGGTGCAGGACGATGACGGATACTGGCATGAATGGGACGATGAGCGTGGAATCCACGTGTGTACGGACGAGGGTGACGACAACAGCTGGGACTGCAGCGACCTGTTCTTCATCGAGGACGACGCGGACACGTTCCTGGCCGACGAGGACGACGACTACCGCAGAGCCTTCGTCACCCTGCGCGAGAGCCGCCTGAAGATGAACAAGCTTCGGGCTGCTCGCGGGTTCTTCAAGGGAAGAATCGACGGAGTCGTGGACGAGAGCGCGGCTGCTGGTGGCAAGGCGGCCGGAAGAAGTTTCTCCAAAGGCAACCCTGGCAAAGGAAAGGACAAGGGTAAGTCAAAGGACAATAGGTGCACCAACTGCGGCCGGATGGACCACGACACGGCGAACTGTCCAACTGGCGGCTCTACTGGCAAGACGGGCAAGCCCAAGGGCCGCGGCAAGGGACCGAAGGGAGTCCAACGACCACGACGCTACGGCTTCTGGGCGATGACGACCCTGGTCTGGGCCGTCCCGGCGTGCGTGAACTTCGTGGGTCAGATGACCGCCGTGGGCGAGCTGGCCGACAGCGCCGCGGTGCAGACCGCTAAGGACGTCTACGACATCATGACGGTGAGCGTGGATAGCGATCCGATCGTGCCGGAGAGGCTCGAGTTGGAGGTGCTGGTCTCGAAGGAGGCCGTGCCGGCGGCCCTGGTGGACAGCGGTGCGTCGGTGGCGGTCGCCGGGCGCGGCTGGCTGGACCGCGTCGCGACCGAGCTCGCGAAGTACGGCCTGAAGCCCATCAAGGTGGACGCCGCGCAGAGGTTCAAGGGACTCGGCGGCGCCATGCGCGAAGCCAAGCAGAAGTGGATCATCCCCATCGGCGTTGGGAGGGTCCATGCCATCCAGGAGTACTTCGAGATCCCTGGTGACATGGTCGGCCTCACGAGCAGGAAGAACCTGGCCGACTGGAAGACGAACCTCTACGTGCGCGAGGACGGCCACTGGGCGGACTTCCAGGAGCTGGGGGTCTACGACAAGGAGCTGGTGAGGCTTCCAGGCGGCCACGCGGGTATCGACATCTTCGACTACGACCTAGAGTCGTACGAGACGGAGCCGCTCTTCGAGAAGTTCCGCATCCACCAGGTCGACCCCGAGCCGGAGGTGTTCCTGGTCGCGGAGACGCTGCAGGAGGTCAAGCCGGACTTCCAGCTGAAGGACGACGCCGACGCGTGGGTCGCGGAGGCCTTGAAGAATGGCAACAAGGGCATTCTCAAGAAGAGCACGGTCAAGCGGATCGACAAGCCCATGAGGGAGTACGAGGTGATATTCGACGTGCTGCGTGACAACTCGGAGACCTTCCTCTGGGAGCTGTTTGCGAAGGAGGCTCGCTTTACCAGAGCGGCCTCGAGAGGTGGTCACGCGAATGCGACCCCTTCAGATCTGTCGGTTGGTGTGAATTTCAATGACCCCAAGGTTTGTTCCGATTTCCTGTTCATGATCAAGATTTTCAAGCCTTGGATGGTTTCAGTCGCGTTTCCTTGTACGCCCTTCACGAACATGCCGGAGTTTCAGCGGGCACAGGGCATGGGCGACTGGGTCGATGACATGGTCGAGGAGTTTACGCCACTGGTCAGCTTCTCGGCGGACGTACTTCGACTACAGGCTGAGGGAGGACGAATCGGTATCGGCGAGAATCCGTTGACGAGCCGAGCGTGGAACCAAGAATCGATGACGGACCTGACGAGCTGGAAAGACGACCGGCCACCATCCTACGACACGGTCACGCTGCACCAGTGCATGTACGGGCTCGTGGACGAGAACGGTACACCGATTCGGAAGGCGACGCGCATGCTGGTACCATATGGGTCGTGTTTTCCTTCCTGGCTGGAACGCAGATGTGACGGAGGTCACGCACATGCGGAGACGGTCGGCCGGAGCGCGATGCTCTCGCGATCGGCTGCGTGGCCGGAGGAGCTCGGCAAGACCTTGGTCAAAGCCAGGACGCACGAGCTGGCGATGCGCACGACCTTGAAGGAGCTGCGAATCTGGAACAACGGGGAGAAGATTCCGAGCCGACCAACTGTGAATGGAGTTGCGAAGGCATTCAAGCTGAGAAAGGAGTTGATCGACGTGCGCGTGCTGAGGGGCACCGAGGAGATACCACTACCTCGAGGAGCTGTACGGCGTATCTACGCGATGTACTCCAGCGAGGGCTTGCTGGCCGACTACTCGGATGCCTACGCGGACGACTCGGATTTCCAGACGATCGACCTGGCGGAGAGGTATCCCTCGGACACGGTCGTGGCGATCTACGTGAAGGAGCCGAAAGTGCAGACGTCCTACCCTGCGACGGTGTTTGCCTATGGAGCCACGCCGAAGGAGTTCAAGCCAGACGATCGAGACGCAGACGCAGTACATCGAGACCTACACGAAGAGGGGAAAGGTTTCGGGGATAAGCCCCCGGACATCACTACGGCCCAGTGGGGCGCTCTTCGGAAGCTCCACTTGAACCTGAGCCATCCGTCTGCACACGCCCTCAAGCGACGCCTGAAGTCCTACGGGGTGTCGAAGGAGGTGCTCGAAGCGGTGGACAAGTTGGACTGCACCGTGTGCAAGGAGCTGGGCAGGCCGAACACCACGAGGTCAGCCAATCTGAAGCTCTCGACGGAGTTCAACGAGAACGTGTTCCTAGACGAGGCCGAGGTGATCCTCTCGGACGGGACGCGGCTGATGGTCATGGTTATCCTGGACGACGCTTCGAGCTTCAGGGTGATCGTTCCGACCACAGCTGTGCGATCGATTGCGGGCGAGGAGAGCCTACGGTGCTTCTCGCAAGGTTGGTTGTCGTGGGCAGGCCCTCCGAAGCTGCTCTACTACGACGCGGCGAAGGGCCACATCACGAAGCGGTTCGCGGAGATCGGTGACAAGTACAACATCCTGATGAGGCCGGTCCCGGCGGAGGCGCCTCAGCTAAAGGGAAGAGTCGAGCGTGCCATCGACTTCTTCAAGGATCATTTCCAGCGCCTGAACCGCGACGTGCAGCTCACGAAGAACGACGAACCAACGGTATGGACTTCAGTGATAGCGAGCACGTGCAACAACCACATGCGACGCAACGGTTTCACGCCCTGCCAGTACGTGCTGGGGAAGTCGCCCGGGACTCCGACTTCGCTGATCGAGGCGATGGAGGGCGACCAGAGGCAGCTGGCGGCACAGAGCGCGGCACTCTTCGAGGACGGGCCCCGGCGGGCCGAGCAGATTCGTGCAGCGGCGAACCGGGCGTTCTTCGAGCTGGACAGCGACGACGCCGTGAGGAGGGCCACTATCGGCCGAGTCCGACCGCCACGAGGACCATTTGTGCCGGGCCAGCTGGTGTTCTACTGGCGCGAGGTGAAGCACGTGAAGTCCAAGAGGCTCCAGGGCGAGCTGGGATGGCGCGGCCCAGCCATTGTGCTGGCGACGGAGGGCCACACGAGACTGCACCTGAGTTACCGAGGGGTGCCGGTGCTCGTGACGCCCGAGCAGGTGCGGCATGCATCGCGCGACGAGGCGGAGATGGTGGAGAACGAGGACCTTGTCAGGCAGCTTTCGCAGTGGCGTGGAGGACCCACTCTTCAGAAGGGGTTTATCGACGAACGTGGTCCTGGGCCTGAAGGAAGCCAACAGGCAGACACACGACGCGAGAGGAGCAACGACGACTCGGACGACGAGGACGCTAGAGACGACCTGCCGATGACGAAGGTACCTCGCACCGAGCCGGCCTCACCACCTCCGAGACCACCACCAGTGGAGGCGACTCCAAAACGGGAGCGCGTGATAGAGGAAGCACCTGGAGCTCAACCTGGAGGACTACCAGAAGTACCACCACTACCCGGCGACGGGCCGGGACTTCAAGTACACGGACCAGCATGCGACCCACCTGCACCTGATGCTGCTGGGTAGGGGCACTCCATGGACCTGGACGCAGCTGCTGTGCCAGGTAATCCGCATCATGAACCTGAGCGAGCCGAACAGCCAGGACAGCCAGAACCTATACCACCAAAGGGGTTCAAGAGGCCACTTCCTGATGACCGGCTGCAAGACAAGGAACGTCTTCGACTACGACGCGAAGCTCTCAAGGGGGCTGCTATGCGTTTGCCGCGGATTCCTGACGATCCCAGCGACCTTCCAATGGGGGACGACAGCGCACTCTACGTCAAGGTGAGCCGCGCGGTGGAGAAACGCACGAGGGATGCATTCCTGGCAAGGAGGACCGATACAGCCAAGAAACAGGTTGCACCTAAGAAAGGTCGAGAACTACGCAGCATCCCGGCAGAGTGGAAGGAAGCATTCGACGCGAGCGACCTGGACGAGTGGCGCAAGTGGATCCAGTACGACGCCGTGGAATGGCCGACGGAGAAGGAGCTCGCAGGGGTCGAGAAGACGGACGTCCTGCCGATGCGGCGCGTCCGGACGGACAAGAACGAGCCGACGAGGGGCAACCTCTCGTACGAGCAGCACCCGCTGAAGGCGAAGTCGAGGAACATCGTTCCCGGGTACAAGGACAAGCAGCTGCTCGCCGGCGAGTTGCAGACGAACGCGCCCACGCTCACGGACACGGCCACGGCGGTGATTCTCCAGGAGGCGGCCAGCCAGGAGGGCTGGACGCTGGAGCAGGGCGACGTCGACTCGGCGTTCCTGAATGGGAAGTACCTCGACAGCTCACGACGTGTTTATTTTCGAGCTCCCAAGGGCGGTCTACCGGCAGTCCCGGAGATGGGCTGGCCGTTCGTGCCCGAGGGAACCATCCTGAAAGCGAAGAAGGGGATCTACGGGCTGAACGACGCACCTTTACTGTGGCACGAGGAGCACCGCGACACCATCCTGTCATTGCCCGGGGCTTCGAGATCCAAGCTGTGCCCGGCTCTCTTCATCTTCCACGACGAGAGCGGGAAGCTGATCGGCCTCATCGGGACTCACGTGGATGACGACTTGGTCGCGGGTTCGCCCGAGTTCTTCGCGAATCAGGTGGCGACGCTGAGGAAGATGCACTGCTACGGCAAGTGGCAGTCTGCGCGGACAGGGTTTCACCACTGCGGGCGCTTCCTCAAGCAGAACGACGACGGCACCATCACGTGCAGCCAGAGGGAGTACACGGAGAGCATCGGGAAGATTCCTATTTCGGCCGAGCGCCGGAGGAACAAGGAAGCGAAGGCCACGGCTGAGGAGAGGGCGTTGCTCCACAGCGGCAACGGCCAGATCCAGTGGCTGGTGCGCTCTACGCGTATGGACTTGGCGTTCCGTCTGGTGGAGAGTCAGACGAGGGCTCACGACAGCGACCTGAAGGTGCAGGACCTGCTCGACTTCAACAAGCTGGTGAGCGACGCCAAGACAGACCACGTGGACATCACTTTCCAGAAGACAACATGGACGATGCGATCGTGGTGGCCATCGGGGACTCAAGTCACGGCAACGTGGGCAAGACGAAGACGGCGAGCCAGGCCGGACTGGTCATCCTGCTAGCGGACAACAAGGACAACCAGTTCCTGCGCGGGATGCCTACCAAGATCACCCCCATGCTGTGGCGCTCACACCGCATTAAACGTGTAGTGCGCAGTGCCCTTTCGGCCGAGACGATCGCAGCTTTGGAGGCGGTCGAGAGTGGCGACATGCTGAGGCAGCACCTGGTGGAACTACACTACGGACTGGGCTACCGGACCCACATGGAGGACGTCAAGGCGATTACCATGGTGGAGGCCACGGATTGCAAGTCTCTCTACGACCTGCTGCAGAAGCGCGGCACGGTTCCCTCCGAGAAGCGGCTGCTCATCGACATCGAGGCGCTCAGGAACGACATCGAGTTCAACAACGTGGTGAGCAAGTGGGTGAACACCAAGCAGATGCTCGCCGACTGCCTCACCAAGCACGACGTGCGCGCTGGCGACTACATGAGGTACGTCCTGCAGACGGGCGAGTACCGGCTGACCGAGGACCTCATGGCGGACCAGGTTATCCATCAGCAACGGACGGAGCTCAAGGGACGCAGGGGGGAGTACTACCGCACGAAGTACCCCAAGCGACAGCGACCTGCCGATCAGCCTTTCGTGCACGAGGGCTACACGTACTTCGAGGACTGCATCGCAGACGTGAGGTACAATGCGAAGGTCGTCAAACCTGCTCCGAAGCCATACCTACGTTGGCGGATGATGCTGGGCCAGCGCGAGAACGATATCTACTACGAGAAGCTCGAGGAGATGGTCGACTGGTCCGGCTTGGACCAGGTGGTGAAGCGTCGGACGATCCCGACGCACGTGCGTAAGTTGCTGACGGTCTACGCACCGACCAAGGGGGCCCTCGAGCGCTACGAGAAGGACTTTGCAGAGAAGCACACCATCAAGAAGCCAGATGCGACTGAGGATCCAGAGGACAAGGAGGAGTTGAATGTCACATCGGAGATGGAGATGCATGTGGAGTCAGACGTGAATGCCAAGCTGGAGTGCACCGACGACACGAAGGAGATCTACATGATGGACGCGACGGGGGCCGACGCTGAGGAGATCAGAGCAAGCCCACAGGGAGGTGCAGCTGCGGCGTGGACTACCATGGTAGTGTGTACTGTGTGTCGCATGACGGTGGACCAGTGCGAGTGCGGACCGAGGACACGGAAGAAGCCACACAAGGACAAGGCCGAAGACAAGAAGGTCCCCAGCGACATAGACGAAGGCAGCTGGCAAGAAGTCCCGAGTGTACGCGCCACATCGGCGACATCGCCGACGCCATCTAAGAAATTTATGCAGAAGGCATACCGTCTACACGAGACGACCGGACACGCTCCCTACGAGAAGATCGAGAGTGACTTCGGAGACGTGCTGGAGGACGGAGTTCTGGAGGCGTACCGTATGGTGATCGACGAATGTGCAGTGTGTCGGAAGGCAACCCAGGAAGCTGGCAAAACCAAGTACACCAAGAAGTCAAGTCCGACGAACACGAAGTACAGGACGAAGGACCAAAGCAAGCACATCGACCCCGACCTGTGCGAGCACCCGACGGACAAGCAAACGAGAGCAGGGACCAACCAGTATAAGGAGAAGATCAAGTGCACCGAGTGCGGGACCCTACTCGTGGAGCGCGACACGCCATAGTGGAGCGAGGAGAAAGTGCGTCGGGCGCAGGCCAAGGCGGCGAAGGCACAGATGGAGAGGCAGGCGTATGTGCGGGGAGATACGGGCTCGAGTTCTTCCAAGAAGTAGTTTTGTGTTTGGTTACATACATATTTCATGAAGTTTGATTTCGTAGACGACACTATGGATTATTTCATATACGACGGCTTCGCCGATTACCTTGACTTCATAGAGTACTGAGTTTTGCGAGTTTGCCCGGCGCTCGAACGAGAGGCAAGCTTAGCTAGAGAAAATAGTATGAATGTGATTTCTGGGGGAAAGACCCAGGGCATGTATCTAGCACGCTTGTGTACATGTGTGTATCAAGCGCCGGCGCTTGGGCTCGAGAGAAAGGCGCTTCCCTTCTCCCACTGCAGAAGCGACGGGTCGAGGGAGCGATAGCGGCTTGGAACTATTCGATCGAGTTCTCTTTCGAGATTCCCGCCGACGGCATCGACACGCTCGAGCGGGAGAGTTTCGACCAGAAACGAGGGGGAGGTTTCGTTCTCTTGGGATCGCGATGCACTGGTGAGAGGTGTGCTGTTTGGAGAAGGCAGGAACGAGTTTATTTCTTCTGTTGAGGAAAAGTGTTCAGATGCTCAGTGGCGACCCGACGGACAACATCCGACAATGGTATGGGAATTCTTGGTTCGTGCTGTGATCGAGGCAGGACGGGGCTTGTATCGCAAGAAACCTAGAGCTCAACGTCCGCGCCCCACCGACACCCAAGAAGCTAACGACTTGGTGATCACGCGACGGCGCGATCTTGTCACACACATACCCTTGGGAGATCCGGGATTGAGGGATAGAATGCGAGATGATGTGTATCTCATGCAGGACTTGGCAGACATCTTCACAACGTGGCATCTTCTATCACAGTACACTGCTGCACGGCGTAGGTATGACATGTGCGTGCAGCGGGACAAGCAACAATGGCAGGACGAGAATGCACGTGTATTCCAGGAGGCGTGGCGCGCGCGCGACCTGCACGCCATGCACTGTGCGGCACGTGTGTTGACGGGGAAGTCTCTAGGTCCAAAGCGGCGCCATTACGACGCGCCCTTGCGTGAACGCCCGGACCAGGATGCCAGGCGCAATTATCTATCCCAACCAGGCCCTCTGGGAGGATGCACGGCCGATGCGGTGGAGTGGCAAGTTGCACGAGACCAACACGTGCAATAAGCACAACCCAGGGCATTCACACCGATGTTAGGCATACTAGCTGAATACGTCGTCCGCCGGACCAGCAACTACGTTCACAATTCCCGTTTGCGCAGGTCGTGCCCCCCTTGGTGTGCACCAGTGGAGCTCTGGAGGCAATTATTTCGCCCAGATTTCTCACTCACGCGACCCCGGATGGGGTTGGGAGCTGACGGGACCCCCCCGCGGCACCAAATTTCATGCGTCGGGTCCATCAGTTGCACGTTGAAATACGCAGACACAGCCAAACTCCCATTTGGTGGCACAGGTCACAAACGTTCCAAATAGATAAAGGGAATGACAAGGATGGTTGTGGTGCGGTGCGTTTGGTCAACTCTTTGGACCCGTACGGGAAATCATTTTACAGTCACCTCTGGCAGGCTAGCAGTCCTAAGTCTTACAGGCATTACGCTTCCGGGTACTATGCTAACAAATCGCGATTGGAGTCTATGGTGCAGCAGGCTGCTGTTTCGCATCGCCTTCGGATGTCTCGCATCAGCCATAGCAGCGACAGCTATGACGTGGCAAACGCCTTCCCGTCCCCTGCCCATGAGAAGCTCGATCATGCAGTTGAGCGACTTGCACGGGAGGAAGACAAACAATTGTTCAAGCAACGGTACCGCGACAGTGTGATGACGGTGACGTGTTCGGACGGTATCCTCAGCGTGCGTCCACGATCTGGTGCTCTGCAGGGTGATTCGGTTGCTTCGTCACTGTTTTTGGAAGATTACCACCTACGGGTAGACAGGTGGAGGGAGGTCCTTCGCCATGAAGACCCTTACTCGCCACTGGACGTCGTGGACCCTATCACGCGACAGCCAACACGGTTGGATGTTTCATCGTACGCTGATGACATCCATAAGAAAACGATCGCCGACACACCCGAGGATATGTTCGCAGAGGTCACCAATTCAAACATGCACCTAGACGATGCACTCGGGGATGACATGGCACAGAATCTGTCAAAGCAGGAGCATACCGTGTGGTTTGGGGGGGACAGGGCGCACGAGTACATCAAACAAACAGTACACGACGCCATACTTCCTGGGACGACGGCCTTATCTACCAAATCTCTGGGTGGGATGTTTCATTTCCGAGGGTGCAACAAACCACAAATAAGACGAGCCATACATAATGCATACGTGGGGTGGTGCACATATACACGGTTGTGGTATCGAGCGCACTTGCCTACACATGCTGTCCGGATTATATTTCAGGGTATTGTGATAGGCGCACTGTACTCGGGTCTGGAAGCGCACGTTCTTTTGCCAGGAGAATACAAGATGTTAGACCGTTTTGTGTTGAAGCTCGGGCGGAAATTAATGAGAGGATGTGTGTGCACGCGTACAGTATATGTGAACGGTGTGATCAAATACACGTCAGTACCGAATACTACAGTATGGAGGTTTCTACACATGGTTCCGTCGAAGCTAGAACTAATGGTACGGCGCTTGCGATGGTACCAACAACTAGCTACACACCCCCACCTACACGTGAATGTGTTTGCGGCCATGTTTGAGCAATTGCGGTGCGAAGTGCGTCCGACTGTGTTGCCGGATGGTATTTTGGGGAGCGCTGCCGACATCAATCCATGGGCACAGAGATTCCAGGAGGACATGCTGGCGTTGCAGAGCATTGACAGAGGCCAGGACCTGTTGGATTCATTACACGGTAGGTACACAGAGGTATTTCATCCGGGGAGGGCACGGGAAGATTTTGTGCGCTTGGACGTGCACGAATTGCGTACGCAGTATTTCGCTGTCGTCATCCCGCCGCCTGGATGGACACCACCTGCAGTGCATCCGGAACCCCAGCCCCCACAGGAAGAGGAGGAAGTTTCGTGCGTCTGCACCCTCCGTTCGAGCGGGGGGGCCGTGTGCGGAGCCAAGTTCCCATCCAAAAAGCAGCTCATCATCCACCAGCGGATGACTAAGGGAGGGGACCATGGACAACTCCAGTACGCTGACGTTGCCACTGTGACGAACCAGTGCCCCTGGTGCAGGTGTGTGTTTCCATGCTCGTGTAACTGCGCGTCGACACATAGCACTCTCTCTCCGAAACAAGGCTTGCACGGGGAAGGGGAGCATACTCACCACAGCCCCCACTGTGCCGGACGAGCTGGTGTGCAGACAGTGTGGACATGAATGTGATGATTTACTGTCTTTGCTGGATCATGTTACGCAGCACGTTCCAGGGCCATTTGTCGTCACCCCTTGATTGCATTCTCCTGAGTGGAACAGTCTCTTGCCCCATTCCTTCCCCACATCTCCCAGCTATGGAGGGGTGGTCGCTGAAGCGAGGCGCTCCGGCGGGGGCTCCGGCTGCCAAGAAGATCGCGGCGGGCACCGAGGAGCTGCTTGCCCAGATTCTCAAACTCGTAGCTGCCCTCACGCTGAAGAACAGCCTCGAGATTCGCGAGCTCCAGGCGGCAACTTTCGCGATGGTGTTCTGCCAGACAGACAACTCGTACATTGCAGAGGCCCGGCGCACGAGCAAGCAGTACGCTGACGCTTGCAAGGCTGCGGCCGAGGGCAAGGGCTCGAAACCTTCGGGTGAGCCCCATGTGCATGTCTGGGCTAATCTCACAGCCATGGCGGCAACAGATGAGCATTTGACAACGGAAGAGCGGAATTTGATCACCAATCACCGAGCTGCTGCAGCGGATCCAGATGCCCTGGTCCATGTGGTGCACGTGTGCAAGGTGCGCAAAGCATTCCGGGACACCAATAAGAAGCTCTTTCTTGCCACGGCTCCGGAGGCCAAGCAGCTGACCAACATCATGGTCAAAGCTATCTGCGCTGCCGGCGGGGTGCAGAAATACGGCCAGGCGCCGCGCTCGGGAGGCGAGCGCAAGCTCCAGACTTTACTGGATGAGCTTCGCAAGATCGTCCCCGACGATGCCGACAGGGACTGCGAGATGTGAGGTAGCGCGTCGTGCCAGCTTCCCGTCTCCATCTTCCTCTTCCCCTCCCCTCCCCCCCCGCCCTCCCCTCTCCTTCCCCCGTGATCAGTGTATTTACTGTCATCTTATGTGCCTCCGGGGATTTGGGGCACCAACAGACTCGCGGCGAGTCCCTCGGCGCCCTGTGCCCGCCGTTCCGTCTCCTGGCGGGGCGTGCCCAGGACCCGCCGTGAGGGCATCCGCCCGTTCGCTTTCGTGGGGCGAGGGCTCACACGACCGGTTCCGGAAGCGCGCTTGCACGGTGCGCGGTGCTCTGCTCGGGACTCTTGTTTCCCTCACGCAGTGGTCAGTCAGTCTCCTCCTCCTCCTCCTCCTCCTCCTCCTCCTCCTCTTCCTCCTCCTCCTCCTCCCCCTCCTCCCCCTCCTCCTCCTCCTCCTCCTCCTCCTCCTCCTCCTCCTCCTCCTCATCGCCCGTGCTTCTTTGTTGCCCCGCGCCTGCGACACTGTCGCGGCCGCCGTCGGCGGCTACTTCGGCGAGGCAGGGTCGCCAACACCGCTCTCTGCCCCCATCTCAGGCTGCGGGTCGGCGGGAACCCGCGCCCTCCCTGATTAGTCTCGTCTCCTCCAGCAGTCCGTCCATTCGATTGGCGGCGAGCGAGGGGGGAAATGATCAGGAGAATGCCTTCTCAAAAGGTTCGGAAGTCCCCCGACCCTCTGAGAAGCTGTTTAAGCTTACCCCGCATACAGAAACAAACTTCTCATAATGCGCGAGGGCTTCTGAAAAGTCCCGCCGCCTTCTGAGAAGGCCGGCTCAGAAATTGGAGCAGCACAATAGAGGGCCCGCTCTACCGCAGACCGCACCTCCAGGGTCACATCCTGGGTCTCGTCGTCCGTCTTTGCCACTTGTTCTTGCGCGTCCTGGAGCAGAGTTCCTGCCCGTTTTCTATTGGATTGGCCATGGACCAGGCCCCAGATTCTGTGCCCACTTTTGCGCAATCTCGGTCTTCGCGCGCATCCTTTGGAGAATGCAGGCTCACTTCCTTGCTGTTCATAGAAGCACGTTCCGACGTTGGCAACACTCATCCGACTACGCGTGGGAGTTGCCTCGTTTACGGGTGCATTTAGAAAGTCTAGTATGGATTGCATCTCCATGCGTTTTAACAGTTCGCATATTTCTTTCGGTATACTACCAAGGTCTCCGGCACGCACACAGACTCCCCAGTATTGGGAGATCTTCCTTGAGTATTCGCCAGCATGTCTTGCGGTCCTTCATTCGATCCGTAGATTCGGCCTGGCGTTATGCGCGTCGATTCCCGTGCCTTTGCGTAGATTCCCGGTTTGTCGTGTAGTTCCATGTGCGCCTAGCTTCCTGGTGGCAT
This sequence comes from Prorocentrum cordatum, assembly GCA_963575745.1. Classification (NCBI taxonomy): domain Eukaryota; class Dinophyceae; order Prorocentrales; family Prorocentraceae; genus Prorocentrum; species Prorocentrum cordatum. Next base: position 28,294 of record CAUYUJ010022235.1, read on the forward strand.
TCGCCCCGCTTCCTTGCGCATCGGCGCATGTCGCGCACAAGGCAGGACTAGCGTCAAGTGCGTCTCTCCTCTCCTCCTGTCTGCACCTTCTCCTCTCAAGCCCCCCTCCTAGATACCCGTCCTCTTTCCGCCCCCCCTTCCTCCCCCGAGCCCTCTCGCTCGTCCTGCCTCCTTCCTCGTGCTCCTCCTCCTGGAGGAGCCCCGCGCTCTTGGAACATCCATACCCACGAAGTAGTCCATCGACTTCCCCGGGCCCCTTTCGCGCTCGGAGGCGACGCGCTGCGTCGGACGGCCAGGTCACTGAGCTGGCCCTCTGGCGAGGAGGGCGTCGGGGCTAGTGAACTCGTCGGGCGTGGCCCCCGCGGTCCGTTGACGCAGCGGTGCCCCGCTTCCACGGATGCTGGCAGGGGCGCCATGGGAGCAGGCGGACCCCGATCGGGCAATGGCGGGGCTCCGTGAGCGCAGACGCACACTCGCGCGTGGAGCTGAGCAGCGAGACTCATGTATAGTGCTCCTGCGAACATGGAGAGGATGGGAACTGGGGGAGGAGGAGCAGGAGGAGGAGGAGGAGGAGGTCGAGGATGACGAGGAGGACGAGTAGGACGAGGAGGAGGATTTTGTGTTGCACTCAGCAGCAAGCGTAGCAGCCATAATTTCTGAGCACGGGGGGGGAGGAGGAGGAGGGGGAGGAGGAGGAGGAGGAGGAGGAGGAGGAGGAGGAGGAGGAGGAGGAGGAGGAGGAGGAGGAGGAGGAGGAGGAGGAGGAGAAGGAGGAGATGTGGGGGCGGGGGGAGGGCGGAGATGGATGGGGGCGCAGGGAGGAGCAGGGAGAGGGGGGAGGGGGAAGGAGGAGAAGGAAGGGGAGGAGCAGGGAAAGGGGGAGGTGGACAAGCTCGGTGCGCTCGCGCCATGTCTGACATCCTACGCCTCCCCACCATCGCTTCCCATTGCGTATATTGTGCTTTCTTTATCCGCGGACGCGTGTCGTACCCGACCTGGAGCTACATAAAACATCTCATCTTGTTATGTGTGGTTGGAAACATTGAAACTTGTGGGACCTGTGCGATTGTGGGACCCTTGTTGCCTGCGAGACCTGCGACACTTGTGTGACATGTGGGAACTGTGGGATCTGTGAGACCCGGGAGGCCAGTTGGACCCGTGGTACACGAGGGACATGCGGGACATTTGGGACCTCCGGGAATTGTCGGACCAGCTGGCCCTGTGGGGCATGCGAGCTTTGCGACAAGTGTGGGACTCGTTGGACCTGTGGAACCTGTCAGACCGGTGGGACCTCTGGGACCCGTGGAGCGACCTGCGACGTTTGCGGGTCCTTTAGGACGGAGGGGGGGGAGGAGCAGGGAGACGGAGGGGGACAGGGAGGGGGACAGGGAGGGGGAAGGGAAGTAGGAGGAGGAGCTAGGAGGAGGAGGAGGAAGAGGAGGAGGAGAAGGAGGAGGAGGAGGAGGAGGGAAGGAGGAGGAGGGGAGAGGAGGAGGCTGAGGAGGGCGGGGAAGAGGATGAGGATGAGGAGGACGAGGAGGCGGACGAGGTCGAGGAAGAGGAGGAGGAGGAAGAGGAAGAGGATGAGGATGTGGAGGAGGAGGAGGAGGAGGAGGAGGAGGAAGAGGAGGAGGTGGAGCAGGTGGAGGAGGAGGTGGAGGAGGAGGAGGAGGAGGAAGAGGAGGAGGGGGAGAAGGAGGAGGGGGAGGAGGAGGTCGCGGAGGAGGAGGAGGAGAAGGAGGATGAGGAGTGAACTGCTGTCCCTGCTCCCTTCCCCCTGGGAGGGGGGTGGCTGCGCCCCGCCCGAGGCGCTGCCGGCGCCGACGCCCGCGAGCGGCAGCACCGCTGGGACGCAGGAGGCACGTGGGGGGCAAGGCTTGGGGGGGACACGTAAGAGTCGGGTTATGTCGGGCGTGTCCCCCTGCAAGGGGATTTTCGACGACAACTAAAAAGTACCCCAAACATAGTCAACAAATGTTTAAAGAATAGTCTGGGGATCAGTTTTTGCATATGTTTTGACCTTTTGGGGGATACTTTTGGGGCACCTTTTATTTTTCGTCGAAAATCCCCCTGTAGGGGAACACGCCCGACGTAAGAGTCGGGTTCGCCGGGACCCAGGTTAGCCTTACTCTGCAGGACCACCAAAGCAAGGGGCGTCAAGGTGGTCAAACGCCTGGCCGGGCAAGCCGACGAAGATGTGCAGCATCCAACCATTCGCTTATGTCCAGAGTTTTGGCTTGACGCCGAGTGTGGTGCATGAATTTCAGCTTGACCGAACAGATTGGTTGTGCCCCTTGACGTCCGTGTGGGGTGTTCTGCAGACCTGACCCCCCAGCCCTACTCAAGGGAAACGTGAGAGTCGAGTTCAGCCTACGTTTTTGACGAGCGCGTCCTGGATTTTAACGGTCCAGTTTTCGTGGGATGGGAGATCGCGTCAAATGTCAGAGTGGGACTCGTCATTTGTTCCTGACGGCCCTGTCAAGGCAACCCGGGTCCCCCGTAATTACTTGAGTCTGACGTCTCCTCGAGTTTGGGGGGCTCTTGATCAATGAAAACATCCTTGGCACATGCTTTCGCAGTAGTCCGTCTTTAACAAAGCCAAGAATTTCACCTCTGACGGTTAAATACGAACGCCCCCAACTAACCCTACGAATCACCACCTCAGCTCTGGAAACCAACGAACTATAGAACCGAGGTCCTATCGTATTCTTCCATGCTCGTGTAGTCAACCGTGCATCGTTTCGGGTTCGAGGGTCGAAGTTTTCGGGCGTGTCCGTCCGCTCCCGGCGGCCTCCCAGGCCCCGGGCTGCGCTCCAGCAGCGGCGCCTCGCCGAGGGCGCTCCGCGGGCGCCCCCCGATCGCCCCGCACGGCCGCCGGAGGGAGAGCCGAGGGAGGACCCGGAAGCGCCGGGGGGGCAGCGACAGCGGGGGCGTGGGCCCTCGTGATCGGTTGTGGATGCATGGCTTTGCCGATCTCCGGGGGTGGACACGCCTCCTGCCCCGACACGTCGATGAGTGAATGGGCCGTTTTCGGTTCGCGAGAGGGCGTCGCGGCCGCCATTTCTGCGGGTCCAGCTCCGTCGGTCTCGGTCCCAGGCCGCTTTCACGAAGGGGAGGTTTACTAAAGGAAGGTCTGTCCACCGCCGACGATCGGCGCGGGGCCTCGCGAGGACGCACGGATCCACACAGCCGCACTGAGCAGAGGTCAGGAATCAGACCCCCCCCCTTCCGCCCGAGATCGAAACGCTGAATTGAAAAGCGTTTACCTGGAGGGGAGCGCATCTCCCCCCACTCGCCCCTGCAGCGCCGACGGGGGTCCACCGGTGCCGCGGAGGCCCTGCCTGCGCCAGCAGGCGGGCGAGCCCCGTCCCGGCCCGAGGTCCGACAGGGGGCGCAAGCGGGAGCGGGCCGAGCACGGGCTGCCCGGGCAAAGCCTGAGCAGGGCGGGTCGAGCTCGGCCTGGGGGCGGGGTGAGGAGGAGGAGGAGAAGGAGGAGGAGGAGGAGGAGGAGGAGGAGGAGGAGGAGGAGGAGGAGGAGGAGGAGGAGGAGGAGGAGGAGGAGGAGAGGAGGAGAGGAGGAGGAGTAGGAGGAGGAGGAGGAGGAGGAGGAGGAGG
>CAUYUJ010022235.1:32008-102856 GCA_963575745.1 Prorocentrum cordatum
GCGGCCGGCGAGGACTGGCCGAGCACGAGTGGCCGAGGGCCGCCAGAAACTGCGGAACTCACAGAACGTCGTCCTGAGCCAATCAGGAGGAGGAGGAGGAGGAGGAGGAGGAGGAGGAGGAGGAGGACATCATGACACTCTTCTCGTCCCGTTCTCCCCGATCTCAGGGGCAACCTCAGGGGGGATCTGCTTTTGGGGGGATGACTTCTCGGCCCCCACTCGCGCATGGAGCGCCGAAGGGGCCCGATGCAGTCGAGTTCGATCAGTGGGTCGACCCTGCCCAAACAAGGGTACCCTTGCGTCCTGTGTTTCGCGACCCATGCCCTCTGCGTTCCACTGGCAACCTGGCCATCGGCAGAGTCTTGTGCCCCCTCGCGCGTCCTCTCCGGTCCACCCCGACTGTACCCACCCCGCCCAGGACCCTGCAGGTGTGCCGTCGGGGGCCTGCCGCCCGTCTATCGGCGACATGCCGCCGGTTTTCCAGGCCGATGGCGCCTCCCTGGGAGCCGGCCCCCCCGCCGATCCTTCCCCCCCCCTGTTCCTGGTGCGGCTCATTCGGTCGCAGAGTATGGGAGCCTCGCATGTCGCCGCGCAGTGCCAGGCGCGTCGCGTAACCCCTCAGGCCCATCCAGGAACGATGCCCCGATGAGTTGCCTTGAGCAGGGGCGTGCAGGGGAGCGCAGTCGAATCAACAGAGCTGGGTAAGACGTCATACCCCAAGAGGGGGGGCGATGGGGGAGGGATCGGAGGAAGAGGAAGAATAGGGAGAGGGGGAGGAGGGAGGAGGGAGGAGGGCGGGGGACGAGGGATAGGCGGATGAGGAGGAGGAGGACCAGTGCAGACCCAAGACTCGTCAAGATCCCTCTTCAGAGACCCCTACAAGGGTTCATTTTCACTGAAGGAAGTGCCCCGCTGGAAAACAGCCGTCTGACAATCGTGGACGGCGCCATAATAATTACCGTTCCTGGGACTGCAACGCCGCGGGTCACCGTGAGTGTTGCTCCCTCGGCGATCCTGAGAGGCGCGCCAGAACACCATCCCCTGGGCTTCAGCGCCACGACTCAGCGTAATGACTGTTGCTCCTTGGCGATCCTGAGTCGCGCCAGAACGCCATCCCCTGGACTTCCACGCCACGACGCAACGCAACTGCCGGGCCCGACGCTCCCGCACCGTGCCAGCACATAAAATTTCTGGGACGGTAGCCATGAGATTCCTGGAAACTGCTGCAGGCTCACAAGATGACCGCGCGCCGTTCTCAGACGAGAGCCGCACTTTGAGAAGGAGCCTCCCCCCCATCCGCGAAACTCCTGCATTTCTGGCAGGACGAGGGTGCGCTGCGCTGAGGCGAGGGCCCCCTGTTGATAATGACCTGCCCTTCGTCCGTGAAGCTCTGGCACAGGTGTAACACTGATATGTGTGGCGCTACGGCGCGAGCCACATGTTGAACACGACCCGCTCCGCATCCGTGCAGCTGCAACACCTGAGCTTTGGGACCATGAGCGGTGCGGAATTCTCAGGCGAAGCGCCCAGCCCGCCCTTGCGACACCTCGAGGTGCGACAGGGTGGAGTTATTCATTGATGGAAGAGGAGGAGGAGTAGGAGGAAGTGGAGGAGGATGAGGAGTAGGAGGAAGTGGAGGAGGAGGAGGAGGAGGAGGGCGAGCACAAAGGCCAGAGGCCTCTTGTTTGCTTCTCGGAGCCTCTTCGGATGTCTCTTCATAGCTTCCTGGAGGCCTCTTGGGGCGTCTTGGGGCCTTCTGGGTGGTCTCGGGGGCCTCTTGAAGCGTATTGGATGCCTCGTGGGAGCCTCTTGGGGATCTTTTGGGAGCCTCTTGGGGACCCCTTGGAGGCCTCGTGGGACCTCGTGGGCACCTCTTGACTCTGGGGAGCCTCGGGGGCCATCTTGGGGCCATCCTGGAGGAGATTGACCAAAGGAGGAGCGGGCTCAGTGAGGGCCCCACCCAGGAGGCCAACATGGGCACAACACCCACGTGCCGTCTCGCCGAGGCCATCTTCGACGCTCCAACGACCCGCGAACCCCCTCTTTCCAGACCCAGGGGGAGGGGGGGAGGGGAGGGGTCAAGAGTCTCCCGCTCCGCCCGCAAGCCGTCTCGCTCACTCCCACCCGCCCTCCCAACACGCACGTAGCACCCGAGCCTGGCCCGAACCGCAGCATATTCAGCAGGTAAACCCCTCCCCGGAGGGGAAGAAGAGGGCTGGAAGAGGAAGCCCGCGAAACCACTCACGCCCCAAGGGGCTGGCGGGATCCCGTCTTTCGACTATTTACCTTGGCATGAGTGAGCGAGTTGACATCGATGAGAGAGCGCCGATCTAGCGTCGACCAGCGTCGATTCAGCGCCGATTAGGGTCGCATCCTCCTCCTCCTCCTGCTGCTCCTCCTCCTCCTGCTCATCCTCCTCCTCCTCCTCCTCCTCCTCTTCCTCCTCGCCCTCTCCTCCCCCTGGCCGCCGCTCCTCTTCCCCGTGCCCCGGCCCAAGCCGCCCAGCCCACGGCCGCGCGGCCCCGCCTCCCTGGCGCGGGACACCCTGACACCGGAGATGCGGCGCGGGCCCGGCCCGCCGGGTGCCCCCGAGGCCCGCCTCTTTGGGGAGGGGAGAGTCCAACGGCGGCGAAGCGTCCGGGCTCGCCTGCAGGCCCACCCAGCAGTGATCTGAGAACCCCTTTTGTGGCTTCCACGAAGGCTTCTCAGAGCACTTCTGGCTGGGGTTCTTCGCAGAACACTGCTGGGTTCTAAGGACATTTCGTGGTAGGACTACCGAAATGCTGGGACGGTCGGCCCCTGCTCGATGAGAGGGCGCAGCCTGGCGCGGCGCAGGCCGAGCCCAGCCCTCGCCGATCGAGGCTTCCAGCAGCTCGCTGGGCGGCGGGGGGGCAGGGCTCTCTCGGGGGCGGAAAAGAGGGGGGTGATGACTAGGGGGGGTGGATATCATGGCGGGGGCCATGTTATTTCCCCAGATGTCATGGCGCCTCTTCTTATTTCACTACGTCCCTGGCTCCCCCGCTGGGCCGCGAAAATGCCGCCGGTCATGATTTGCACCCCCCCGTCTTGGACACCCCCCTCTTTGCCGCTCCCGATTCCCAGAGGTCCGAGGCTCCGACAAAAATCAGGCGATCGCAAGCATGGATCAAGGGTTAAGACGGGCCTGTCCCTCCGCAGGGGGAATATTCAAAAATAGTCCAAATATAGTCTGGGGACTATTGGGCATCTTTTGGGCATTTTTGTTTTAAGTATGTTTTATTTTTCGTCCAAAATCCCCCTGTGGGGGGACAGGCCCGACCTAAATCAAGGGGGCGTGGGTCAGCGACAGGTCCAGCTTCCATGGGAAATCGCGGATGTCCGCCGCCGAACGAGGCGGCACCGGTCGTTTTGGGGGGAGGGCACTTCCCCCGATCCGTGGATTTGGCGACCGCGGGCCCCTGGAGCGCTGATCCATGCTTGCGCGCCCCCAGAAGTGCTGTAGCGGCCGGTTTGTGGTTTGGTGGTCCCCAAACGTGGTGGTGAGAACACCTGGTGGTGAGTTTTGGGCGATTTGGGTAACGATTTTCGAGCGCTGGCTGGCCCAGGAAACGCAAAACCTCGTGGCGACCGCGTGTCCCCAAACCTGGTGGTGACCCAGAATTAGTTCTTTGGGGAATCGGGGTCACCACTGGGTGTCTCACCACCTGGTTTGGAGACCACCAAGTGGTTTGTGTGCGGCCTTCGAGGGGCCTCAGCGGGCCGCGGGAGAGAAGCAGGAAGGGCTCGGGACGGAAAGCCGACCCTCCAGAGAAGCGAGCGGTCCAGACCTTCGGGGGGCCAACGCGTTGGACAAGTTGGAGCGCCAGGCGTCTGGGTTCGGACGTCGTCGAACGCATGGCGACATTCGAGCCCTACCCCCGCCTCCCATCGAAGCAGGAGAGTCGGTGGTTGGTGGGGGTAGGGTTCGGAGGGCGCCTCCTGGCAGCAGGTAGACAACGAGGGGCAGCGGAGCTCGGGGGTGTCCGAGAGCGGGAGGCTGACCAGGGGGGGGTCCTGCCATAGCCGGCGGCCATGATACGGTCGGGAGGCTCAGGCGGCCACGACACGGTCGGGAGGTGTCGCACCGCGTGTCGCTCCGCAGGTTCTGGGCCACCACGCTTCGGCGTTTCATGCCATCCTTTTCCCAGCCACTACAGTCGGGGCCCTGAAGAAGGAACCCTTTTCGTTGGGGAGGGGCTCCGCGTTCCTTAAGTGTTTCACAGCTTGCCTCAGGTTTTCCTTATGCTTCCGATCGGAAATCGAAGTTCAACTTATGGAAAAAAGGGGCCTCGTTCCTCATTTAGGGTTCCTAAGGTCAAGGCCCCGACTGTAGGTTTCAGCCTCCCGAGCCTCTCCGAGCCTCCCACCCCGCGGAGCGGAGCGGCACGCCCTCCGCTCGCGAGGCACAGCGCGTCGCCGGGGCCACCGCGCGAGGCGCTGTGTAGAGGTCCCCAGCCGTAGCTCCCCGGATCTCAAGGCCCCGTTCTTTGCCATCGCTCTGATCTAGGCCTCCTGGATGGGGTCGGAGTAGATGGGATCGGAGGATCGCGCCGCATCGCCGATGCATCGGCGGTGCGGCTCGATGCGGAGCCCGATTTGCTCCGCGCCGACGTCGCCGATGCGTCGCCGACGTCGACGAAGCATCGCCGAAGCATCGCCGATGCATCGCCGATGCATCGCCGGTGCATCGCCGGTGTGTCGGCGGTGCGGCGCGATCCCCCGACCCCATCTGCTCCGACCCCATCTAGGAGGCCTCTATCTGACAAGGGCATCTCTTCTCGGCGAGAGCTATCGAGGAGCACCGTGGTGCGAGAGTCATCGAGGACAGTGGTGGTTCATCTTGCGAGAACATGTCAAGAGGGGAACAAAAACACAGAGACACGATTCGTCGTCGAGTCCCAGGAAAATATGGGAAAATATTGGAAGTGGGGGGGGGGGAAGACAAGAACCCAGAAAACCTTGGAAAAGATGAGGAATATTCTTATATGTGTGTGTGTGTATTTATTTGTGTGTCCTGGGGCCCCATCAAAATACGCGCACGGAGCCTGGTAAAGCATGCACGGCGGCGAGCGGACGTCCGAGCGCCGGCACTCTCTTCAGCACGAGCTTCCAAAAAAAGGAAACGGAGTCGTCCTCACCAACATCATCAGGAGAGGAAGAAACACACAGACACAATTAATCCTCGATTCCTCCGAAAATATTGGAAAATATGGGAAGTTGGGGGGGAAGGCAGAAACCCAGAACATATGGGAAAATATTGGGAATCTGTTGATTTGTTTGTATTTATTTGTGTGTCCTGGGGCCCCTTCAACATTGGCGAATAAGTTGCTCGCGTAAGGGCGCATTTTCGAGCTTCCAGCGGCCCAAGAGCGCCGAAGAGGCTCCCAAGACTGCCCCAAGACCACCCAAGAGTCCCTCAGGACAGCCCCAAGACGGGCCGAGAAGGCTCCAAGACTGCCGAAGAGGCGCCCAGGACAGCCCCAGACCACCCCAGAACAGGCCCAAGATGGGCCCAAGAGCGGGAGCAGAAGGCTTCCAGAGACCTCCGAGAGGCCTCCGAGACCACCCAGAGGCCCCCAACACACCCCCGATCCCTGAGAGGCCCCAAAAAGACCCCGACGAGGCTCCAAGAACAGCCCAAGAGCTGCGGGAGCCTTCCCGAGAGAGCCAAAAGAGGGTTAAATCTTTGATTTCCCATGGTTTGTTCCAATGTTTTTCGTCTTCTCACGATTTCCCGCTTCCAACCCTCAAAGATTGGGGATTTTGAAAACAAAGGGAATTCCAAGAATTAGAACTTTTTCGAAGTGGAACTCCTACTCGGGGGTCCTACACATCCCCTGACATCTGGCCTGAACCGCGTTTCCTGGCTTCTTGGGGAGATCACAAGACGCCGAAGGACAGCCCATGCCGACCCTAAGAAGCTCCCAGAACGTAAAGAACGGCCCAACACGCTCCCGCGCAGCCCGAGACACCCTTCCGACGGCTCTCCAGGCCTCCCACACCCCTGAGGGGCCCGGCTAACAAAACCCGCGAGGCACAAATAAAAAAAAGCGCCGAACAGCGCCGAGGATTTGGAAACACTGAGCAATCCCACAATTCTTGTTTTTCCTTTCCAAGTTTGGCCCCCGGTCTACTCTTGACCAACAGACCACAATTCAGACCCCCCTCCCAAAAAAGAACCCAGGAACCCTTTGAGGGCCCCAAATCGTTGAATACCTGAAGGACATTAATGCTTTCTGCGTTTCCGCACTTCCCCTTCTATACGATTCCGAGGCTTGCGCAGGGCCTCCATGGGAGTCCCTGGACGCAAGACGCGACCAAAATGAGATTACATGAGTTAGCCTATCAGCGCGCGCGAAGCGCGCGCGATGGTTCTAGTATGGTTCTAGTGTGTGTGTGTGTGTGTCATTGTGTGTGAGTTCCGCCCCTCGCTGGCCCAGGCGTCCTCTCCCACCCATCAGTCATCTCCGAATCCGCCTCTCTCATTCTCGCCCCTCCCCTCGCCTCCAGCCCCCCCAGGTACCCTCCAACAGCAATACAGTCGGGGCGCTCAAGAAGGAACCCTTTTCGTTGGGGAGGGGCTCCGTGTTCCTTGATTGTCTCTCAGCTTGCCTTAGGTGTTCCTTAGGTTTTCGACGGGACATCGAACTTTGACTGATGGGAAAAAGGGGCCTCGTTCCTTGTTTAGGGTTCCTGAGGTCAACGTCCCGACTGTAAAAGAACTATTCCTTCGGCCAGTTGCTGAGGCGGGCGTCGGAAGAGAGTCCCTCGGCGCACTGCTGCTTCAGCATGCTTCCGAGCAGATCTCGGGGCCCCACCGGCCCTCGGCACGCCGGCCCTCGAAGACCTTCGGGGAGGCCACGACAGGGGAGCCAGCAAGAACCACGCGGCATTTTTTGGAGGGCGCGGGCGAGGAGAACGAGGGGAGGGGCTGCGACGAGGGAGATGGCACTGACGGTGGCGAGGAGGTGCGACGACGGCGACGACGACGAGCAGCAGCACCTGCTGGAAGCGCAGCAGCAGGAGCACCACTGTAAGCAGAGGGGAAGGGTGGGCAGCGGCAGCAGCAGAAGGACGCCGAATGATGCCACGACAATGAGGAGGAGGAGGAGGAGGAGGAGGAGGAGGCGGAGGAGGAGGAGGAGGACGAGGAGGAGGAGGAGGAGGAGGAGGAGGAGGAGGAGGGGGAAGAAGAAGAGGAGGAGGAGGAGCAGGAGGAGGAGAAGGAGGAGGAGGAGCGAAAACGATCTGTTCCCTCCCCTCCCTGGCCACGCGCCACAGGCCCCGTCGCCGGATGGCGCCGAGCCCTCGGCCGGGGATGCCGCGGCCGCCCAGGTGCGGGACCTCGCGCGCCTGCTGTGGGCCAGCTGCCAGGCCAGCGGCGGCGAGGGGGGCCCTGCCTCCGAGCATCGCACGCGCGCGCGCTCCGATTCCGATTCAATTCGACTTCGGATTCCGATTCGGGATCCGATGTCTCAATGGAGGCTGACCCGCCTGTGGATGCCTGCCGATCCGACACGTTTCTCCCCACTCGGCTGCCGGTTTCCGTCGATCCGATTCGTGCCGACGTCGATCCGACTCGTCGATTCGGTTCTGGGCCCTCCTGCAGGGCGAGCTCGGGAGAGCGCACCAAGAAGGGCCCGCCTCCTGCTTGGCATCGCTCGGACGTGTGCATTTTTCCTTCGGCGAGGACCCTCGAGGAGCATCCTCGATCATGTGGCGAAAAAGCCACGCACGGAACCGAACAAAAACACAGGGAATGGACGTCCGAGCGATGGCAGGATGATGGAAAAATGCGGGCCTGAAGGAGAGGGCCCTCGGAAGTTTTGTGGGCGCGTTTCCGGGCCCCTCTGGCCAGACATGCTACTCGGGATGCTGAGCTGGAGCTGGTCCTGGCGAAGAAGCCTGGGTGTAGGACCCATTTCCCTCAGGGCCCGTCGGCGCGGATTAAGGCACGACCCGCGTCGAGGGAGGGGGTGGGCAACCGCAGGCGCGGTCGTGCTGCCGCGTGAGCTTTGCTCCGCTGGCGTCGCCAGCGAAACCCGAACCCCACCCTCGCCGATCAACCCTTCGGGTAGCTCGATGGTTGGTGGGGGCATGATTCATAGTTCGTCGAGCACGTGGCGAAAACCGAACCCTACCCTGGAGGGTTTCTCCGAAGGGCTTAGGCGACCCCTCCTCCTCCTCCTGCTCCTCCTCCTCCTCCTCCTCCTGCTCCCTCCTCCCTCCTCCTCCCTCCTCCTCGTCCTCCTCCTCCTCCGCCTCCTTCTCCTCCTCCTCCTCCTCCTCCTCCTCCTCCTCCTCGGGTCGCCTACGGCCCCGGGGGAAACCGTGCACCCTACCCCCGCCTCCCATCGATTTGGGAGAAATGATGGTCTGCGGGGGTAGGGCTCGCATGTCGCCGCCTGGCTGGGGCCTCCCTTCCTGCTGTTCGGCCGTTTCCGGGCGCGTACCTGTCTGGGGGGGAGGGGGGGGGCGCGCGGACTGCTTGCCACGGCTTCCCTCTCTTGCTGCTATTTCCTCGGCCACCTCCACAGTGGGGTGGGGGAATAAGGAGGAGGAGGAGGAGGAGGAGGAGGACGAGGAGGAGGAGGAGGAGGACGAGGAGGAGGAGGAGGAGGAGGAGGAGGAGGAGGAGGAGGGGGGGGGGAGGAGGAGGAAGAGGAGGAGGAATAGGAGGAGGAGGTCGGAGGGATGAGGGAGAATGAGAAGTAGCAGAGAGACTAGGGTAAGAGGAGCAGGTGGGGAGGAGGGGCTGGAGGATAAAGATGAGGGGCACGATGTTGATGATCATGATGATGGAGGTGATGATCATGATGATGATGTTGATGACAATGATGGTGATGGTGATTATGATGATGCTGATGATGATGGTGATGATAATGCTGGTGATATCGATGGTGATGAAGGTGGTGATGGTGATCATGATGATGATGCTTTTGATTATTGTGATAATGATGCTCTTTATGATTGTGATGGTGATGGTGACGGTGATGGTGATGGTGATGGTGATGATGATGCTGATGATGCTGATGATTATGACCAGGTGCGCTCGTGCGTTATCTGACATCTCAGGCTATACTCTGACCTGATCGATAATTTGATATCAATTCCGACTGGCCCGATCCGATTGCGATGTTCAGACGATCCGATACGGGACGATGCTTGCATGGCCATATCTATAGGGGGGTCGGAGAGGGCTATGGGTGCGTGTTGTCGGATGGGGGTCCCCGCTCGAACGGGAGCGTTCCCCAGGGTCCGACAACCCGCACCCATACCCATAGCCAGTCCTCCTCCCCTCGACCCCCCTATGGGTATGGGTGTGTGTTGTTCGTTCGTCACCCCTCGCTTTTGCCCGCTGGTGCTGGGCCTCGGGCGTGCCCCCCCCCCCCTCACGCCTCGCGCACATGGAGCCTCTTCTGTCCCTCCCCCCCTCTTTCCCCCGTTCTCTTTTCCGTGGTGGCCCGACCGGCCCCTGGCAGACCGGCCCTTTCTGTGGAGGCCTCCTCGCCGCGCTCGAAGACGCGAGCAGGCGGCCGGAGCCTCGAGGGCGAGAGGTCGTCCCAGACGAGGCTCGTCACAGAGGGAGCGGCTCGGGCCGCGCTCGGCCACTCCCTCCTCACGTCCGACACTCGGAGAATCGGAGGTTGATAGACCTCCTACCCTGACACGTCGATTCAGGAATTGGCCGTTCTCGGTTCGCGAGAGGGCGTCGCGGCCGTCATTCTTGCGGGTCCAGGTCCGTCGGTTTCGGTCCTAGGCCGTTTTCACTGCAGGGAGGTTCACTAAAGGGAGGTTTGTCCACCGCCGAAGAAGAACACATGCCATAAACATGAGCTTTTGGCGCTCCTCGCGGATTTCTTGGATCCGCGCTGAGCCCCCCAGGCGACGCCTCCAGCGCCGCCCCTGGCGCGCTCCGCGCGCCAGGGAGGGGGTCCATCGCGGATCCAAGAGATCCGCGCGGAGCGCCAAAAGTTTATGTACATGGCTTTTCTTCTTCTAGACATGGTCCTCTTGTCACCCTCCTCCCGCTCGCGCAGTGGCGGCATGCAGCTGTTGTAGCGCCAGGCTGGGCCCAGAAAAGTCTTCCCCCTCCTGTCTGGGCCATCTGGGAGATGAGGCACAGGGACGGGAATCCGCGCACGCGCCACCTCCCCTCCCTCTTCTGGCACACCAGCACCGCGGCCGACCCTCCCCCTTCTGGCACACCAGCACGGCGGCCTAGGTGGTGCTTGCCATGAGCAGAGCCATCTCAACGGCCTTGCTCTGGGACCATCGCTGCCCTCCTTCCCCGCAGTTCCTTCGGATGCAGCTCCTGGGAGGTTCAGTTCAGCATCGGCACTGGTACATCCGCGGTCGAGAAGAGGCCGAATCCGGCCCAGCCCCTTGCAAGACCACTAAGCCCCGCCTAATGTTGGGCTCAATGCGGCCTCACCGGGCTTGAGGGCCCCGCGGTCGGGCTCCATATCGCACCCAATGGCTCGTTCGAAGACGCCCCCGGGAGCTGCCGCCCAACCTGCTACGTGTTCTGGCGCCTGCGCGAGGCTCCGCCTCCGCAGCCCCCGCCTCTGCGTCGAGAGGGTGCGCGCCAAGAGATCCCGTGCCGAACCTTCTGTGCCCCAAGGCCAGAGCGGCGCCCGGCTTGCCCAGCAGCTTGCCGCCACGCGCGGGCCCGCCGGGAAGGTGGCAGACCTGGATCCGGCGGCCCCCGGAGAGCGGGCCCTCCCCCAGCAACTTACAGCTCCCAATCCTCAGCTGTCTCGAGACGCCCGGGTCGATGCGCACCAGGTCCCGTGTCCGAAGCGTACCGGGTCGAAACGTGTTACGTGCTGGTCCAGCACGGGGGCCGCCTTGGGGCCCCGTGTGGACGAGTTCCGTGTCGAACTCCGTGCTGGGCGTCCCAACGTTGCCTCCTCCACTCCCCGTCTCCCCCGCCCGCGTTCCCCCACGATGCTTCGCCCTCCGCCCGGCCCTCAGGCCGAAGACTGGTCCGCCATGGCCGCGGCCGCCTCCGTGCTCTCCGAGACCGCGGCGAGATGCGGCGGCCCTAGACCAGACGGGTCCGGTGGCAAGTCAAGGGAGCCTCGCGTGCCCTCCCTGGCAGGCTCGGGCGTGTGCAGTCTTCACTCGGCGAGGGCCATCGAGGAGCATCCTGGATCACCGGACAAAGAAAGCACGCACGAAACCGACAAATGCACGGGGAGTGGGCGTCCAAGCGATGGCGAGCCTCGTGACTCCGCCTTTGGAGCGTCGGCGAGCGTCGGCGAGCGTCGGGTAATCGGTGGCACAACGCCGAACTAGCGTCGATCAGCGTCGATCTAGCCTCGATTGGCGTCGACCAGCGTCGATCCGCAAGAGCCAGCAGGATGGCGCCTTGGCGCGTCCAGGGGAGCCCTCCCTGGCGCGTCGCGCTGCTGGTGGTCGTGTCGCCAGTCCCTGCTCCCGCAGGGCAACGGTTCGCGGAAGCCTTCTCGCCGCTGCCGTCGGGCTCTTGGGGCCCTGGGCCGGCCCACAAAACGGCTCAGAAGGAATCGCTGCTCGCGGAGCCCCGGGCATGTCAGCACGGGCGGTCGGTTCGGCCTCGTCGCAGTCAATTGCGCTCGGTCGATCCGGTGATGCAGGCTGCTGGGTCGTTGCCGCGTCGCTGCGACCCTCTGGGCTGCTTGCGGCCTGACGGCTTCGGTCGGTTTTGGCTTTGCTGTCGGTTCGATCGGTTTTCGCTTGTGCCGTCGCTGTGGATGGCCTGGGGGAGGGGGCGGAAAGCGGTTGCAAGCCGTCTTGGGACAGGGAGGAGGGCGGAGAGAGTTGGGCAAGAGTGTGGGCAAGGTGCGATACAGGGGAGGGAGGTGAGACGGAGGGGAGGAGCAAGAGGGGAGAGGGAAAGGGAAGGTGCGTGCGGTATAGAGATTACACGTATCCTTAGGTTATCTGGACGGTTCCCTTGGGTTCTTACTTCCGGTCTACGGAATTGGGCTGGTATGCCGCTCTGGCAGCTAGGCTGCCGCCGTCGCCGCCCGGCGCCGCCTCGTCGCCGCCTCGTCGCCGCCCGTCGTCTGGGCTGGTGTGCCGTTCCGGCGGCTATGCTGCCGCCGTCGCCGCCCGTCGTCTGGGTCGGTGTGCCGTTCCAGCGGCTACTCAGTCGCCGTGGTCGCCCCGTCGCCGCCTCGTCGCCGCCCGTCGTCTGGGTCCTTTGCTGTGCGTTGCGCTTCACTGCTTGCGTGGATCTGCATTTCTGCGCATTGCAAGTTACACTGTGTTGCATTGTTTTGCTTTGCGTTGCTTTGCATTGCGTTGCCTTGCGTTGTGTTGCTTTGCTTTGCGTTGCACCACATAGGTAGCACTACATAGATTGCACAACACTGGTCGCACCACATAGAGTGCAAGACATAGTGCGCCACATATATTGATCTACAAATACTGCAACCACGCGTGGCAGCGAATGAATATACCCTCCAATAGGGGGTACGATCGAAGACGAAGAGGGCGGGTATTCAGGGTTTGGGATATGCATATTGAATGACGCGGGAGCAAATCAGAGCGAACAGTCTTAAAATGGTTGTTGTTGTTGCTGTTGTTGTTGTTGTTTTCTTATCATTCTTATTTTTCTTCTCCTTCTTCTTCTTCTTCTTATTATTAGAACACTGCTGGGTTCTAAGAACAGTTCGCGGCAGGCCTGTAAGAAAGCGGGGACGGTCGGTCCTTGCTCAAGCGTGGGCCGCCGCGTGACGGCGCACGCCCCCGGCGTCAAGGTGGGCATGTCCATTCTATAGGAGGCATGTTCAAGAGTAGTCAAACCAATAATCTGGGAGCGTTCGTGAAGGAATGTGCACAGGAGGTTTCAGACCCTGGAGGATTCCTTATCTGATGAGGGTGACGGTGATGTCCATGGCCAAACATCAGTTGGAGTTCCACGGGCTTCCAGACCCTGGATTCCTTATCTAAGGGTTCCTTATCCAATGCCCCCACCGTCCGTAGCCATTTTGGCTCATGTCGGCCCTTGCCTTTCGCCCGCGCCGGTCCGCATGTCTGGGTGCGCAGGTGCTGCTTGAGGACACTGGGATCTGGCTGCGGGGGGGCGCCACCAGCAGGCGGAGTGGCTCGTGCGATATCGTCGTCGGGGGGAGGCCTCTCGGCTAGGGGCCTCTGCGCCTCGACGTGAGGCGAGGCGGCGCGGGCGCGTTGCCCTGGAGCAGGGCCTCTGGCGTGCGCTGGGCCGCCCCGACGGGCACGGGTGCGGCGCTGCACTCGGGCCTACTGTAGTCGCGGGGGTCATCGGGGTGCGGGCGAGGCCTGGGCAGGTGCTGGTGCGCAATGCGCCCAACACGCCGCCAACCTGCCCGAGGACGTGGCGCCCCTGTCCGCACGGCGCCTTGCTGAGCGGGGGCCGCGCCTCGGAACAGCTCGAGGAGCCGACCACGCTTCCCGAGGTCCCGACGGGCCTGGACGCGGTGGACCTTGAGGCGGACCTGCTCGCGCGGGCGGCTGTGCAGGCGCTTGACGAGGACGGCGACGGCTGCGTGTTCGGCGGCGGCAGCTTCGTGGAAGCGCCCGCGGCAGGCGAGGGTCGTGCCGTATCCTCGGCAGCTGATGCCAGGTCGGCCGCGCTGGCGAAAAGTGCAGGCGATGGGCCAGGCGATCGGTGTAACGAGTGCCTGGCCCCAGGAGTTTGGCTGGTGGACAAGCATGCCGAAGTGGAGGCCTTCAGGGAGAGCCTGGTTTCGGGCTGGCGGCTGGCGGAGCAGCGCGTGCGGCAGCAAGTCCAGGACGTATGGGACGAGCTGAAAGAGCTGTTCGTGGGTTCCCTCGCCAACATCAGTGGCACCCTGCAGTTTTCCGAGCAGGTGCGGGAGGGTTCTCGCTCTTGCAGTTCGGTCCAGGAACTGCGGGGCCTCATGTCTGTCCGGCGCTCACATGACGCAGCCGCCACCCGGCACGTGGCGAAGCTCATGGACACCGTCAAGGCCTGGGGCGGCCTCCTTCGCTCTGGGCGGGACGGCGCGTTGGCCTCGGACGGCTTCGCGACGGTCGAGAGGGCCGAAGCGGGTCGGCAGTCCGAGAGCGAGCCCATGAGCGCTTGCGCAGGCGAGGCCGAGGCCGTGGCTGTGGCAGATCCGCGGCAGCGGCGCCGAAGCCAGCGCGAGCAGGACGTAGACGACCTGATTAAGGCCTTCTGCGCGGAGACAAGCTGGCTCGAGCGGTCGCATTCGGCGCGCGACCCGTGAAGCGGCTGCTCTAGCGCCTCGGTGCGCGCGGCGACCGCGCGGGCGCGGGCTGTGTACCCCTAGCTCGCGGACCTGCGGGGGGCGCGCGGGGGTCCTGCTTGTTGGCCCTGTGCAAGCACGGTATGGTGCTTTGAACTTGTCGTGCATGACGCACGGGCCTCGCGGCCCTTCAAGAGCGAAAAATTGCCCCCGCCGTAATGCGGGGACGATGTTTCGACTATTATATCTGGCTCTGTTTGAGTCTGTTTGACCGTGTTCAAGTCTTCATCCAGCATCCGCCTGCAGGAGGACATGAAATGCCCGACCTAACCCGGGCGGGCCCTGGAGTCGGCGGCGGGCGGGGGGAGGGGGACGGGAGGTCCGAAGTTTTCGGGCGTTCTCGCCCGCTCTCGCCGGCGTTCCCGCTCCGGGGTGCGCCCCAGCGGCCGCGCCTCGCCGAGAGCGTTCCCGGGGTGCCGGGGTCGCCCCGTCGGGCCTCCAGAGGGACGAGCTGCGACCCCCAAGCCTTAGGCGTCCGAGCGTGGGCCGGCCTCTTGAAAAGGCGGCGGGGCTTCTACGGGGGCCTGCGGCCTCCTGAGAAGCTTCCTGTGTCTTCGGGGGGGGCTGGGAAGACTTCTCGGACGGCTGGGGGACCTTGCTTCCGAGTCTTCAGAGACGGCCCACCCCTTCTCACTTCCCCCCCGGGCTCGCTGCCGATGGAAACGAAAGGGCAGTTTTTTATTGGTTCCGTCTTGCCGTTTCTCTTGCTGGTTCTTGCGCCGTTTTTTTTGTTCGGTTCCGTCGCCGTTTTTTCTGCTGTCCGGTCCCGGCTCCAGTTCTGGAGCCGTTTTGTTTGTCGGTTTCCAACCGCCGTTTGTATTTTCCAGGTGCCGTTTTTATTTTCGTTTCCTTTTTCGACGGGCGCTGCTTCAGAAACGGTGAACAAACGCACGCCCCTCCTCCTGGTCCTCCTCCTCCTCCTCCTCCTCCTCCTCCTCCTCCCGCCCCGCTGGGCCCGAGGCGACGACCCGTGGGCGGCGCTGCAGGCGGCCGCCGACCGGCCCGAGGACCGACCGGTCCTCCGCTCTGCGGCCTCGTGCGAGGCTGGCCCCTCGAGGGGGAGGAGGGGGAGGAGGTGCAGGAGGAGCAGGAGGAGGAGGAGGAGGAGGAAAACGAGGAGGAGGAGGAGAAGGAGGAGGAGGAGGAGGAGGAGGAGGGGGAGGAGGACGAGGAGGAGGAGGAGGAGGAGAAGGTGGATGAGAGGAGGAGGATGAGGAGGAGGAGGGGGAGGAGGAAAACCAGTGTAAACCAAAGAGTCACCAACGACGTTGGAATAAACCTTCCCCCAAGCTTCCTTTTCATAGGCCCCTACAACGGTTCATTTCCACAGAGGGACCTGCCTCGTTGGAAGATATTCGTTTGAAGATTCTGGAGCATGCCAGAATATTATTTTCAATATTCTAACGCCACGGATAAACCTGACTGTTGCGTGTTGGCGATCCCGAGTCGTGCCAGAGTGCATCGCCATTCCTGGGACTTCAACACGGCGACTCATCGTAACTGTTGCGCCCTCATAGCCGTGAGTCCTTCCAAAACTCCATGTCTGGTAGGTCGACCATGGGAATCCGCGAAACTCTTGTAATTGTTTAAAACGTATGTGCGCGGCGCCAAGGCGAGAGCCACATTCTGAAAAGGAACCGCCCTCAATCAGTGAAACCCTTGCATTTCTTGCAAAAACGAATGTGCGCGGCGCTAAGGCGAGAGTCACATTCTGAAAAGGAACCGCCCTCAATCCGCGGAGCTCCTGCAATGTATTCAAACGAATGTACGCCGCACTGAGGTGAGAGCCACATTTTGAAAACGACCCGCGATCAAAACCCGTGAAGCTCTTGCATAAAAAGACGAACGTGCGCGGCGCTGAGGCGAGAGCCACATTTTGAAAACCACCCGCCCTCAATCTGTGAAACTGTTGTCAGTTTTTGGGCTTCTGGTTCGTACATGGTGAGGAAGTCTAAGGCGAAGCACCAGGCCCGCCCTAAAAATGGGCATCGGGGTGCGACAGGGAGAAGTTATTTATAATGAAAAGGAATGCAGGGGGAGAAGGGCCATGGCCAAGAATTCGTGGGGTCGTGTCGACGCCAAGCTTGGTCACGGTCCGTGCCGGCCGTCGTCGGTCCGCGGGGGTGATCCACGGACCGGCGCTGGCCAAGATGTCTCGGGATCTCGTCGAAGCCAATCTTGGTCATGGTCCGTAAGGGTGCTCACGGTTTGATCGGTTCGGTTGCATCGTTTCAGTCTTGGTCACGCTCCCTGGTTTCTTCCCTTTCACTACCTCTGTCGGGCGGGGCTACGGCAAGGACAAATCCGTTGCAGTGCGTCCCAGGACTCTCAGACCGTTCCGGAGCGCCCTCACAACTTGGCATCGCTCGGACGTGTGCATTTTTTCTCGGCGAGGATCATCGAGGAGCATCCTTGATCAGTTCGCGAAAAAACCACGCACGAAACCGAAAAAAACACAGGAAATGGACGTCTGAGCGATGGCCAGGCAAGACCGCGGCGCCCGATACATCGTTCAGAACCGCAGGATGTCAGAGATTTCCGATTGCGAAGGCCTTGCGGCTGGTGCCGCCGACCCTGAAGACGAGGAGGAGGAAAAGAAGGGGGAGGAAGAGAAGGACGAGGAATAGGAAGAAGAGGGAGGTCAGGAGGAGGAGGAGGGTAATCAGGAAGAAGAGGAGGACGGACACCAATGAGGAGGAACAAGAGAGGAATGATAGTGAAGAGGAGGGAGAGGAGGAGAGGAAGGCGGAGGAGGAGGAGGAATAATAGAAGGAGCAGGAAGAGGAAGAGTAGGGGGACAGATGAGGAGGAGGAGGAGGAGGAGGGAGAGGAGGAGAAGGATGGAGAGGAGCCTCTTGGAGCCTTGGTGGGGGTTTTCTTGGAGAGATCCTGGGACGTCTAGCAGGCTTCTTGGATCGTCTTGGGGCCATCTTTGCCGTGTTGGGCCGATCTTTGAGCGACACGGGGCTCTTGTCGGCAATCTTGGGAACTATCTTCGGCATTCTGTATTCTTTTTGGGGCTGTTCGATATGTCGGGGCCGCCCGGGGGAAGACGAATCTGGGTGGTGACCCCCCCCCGGGACCCCCCCCTCGGGTCCCCCCCTCCGCGGGGAAGGGATCAAAGGGAAGGGGATTCCCTTGGACTCCAATACGACGTTGTACAATTTCGCTTTGGATGCCACGCTTGAGCTCGAGGAGGGCCGGAAAAAAACGGGGGACGACGGATACGGCTAGGAAGCGATTGGGACAATGAAGACGACGAGGAGACGACGGAGACGAGAACTCGAACGGAGAAACCCCTCGCACACGCCGACAGGGTCGTCGGATTTATCCCTGTCCGATTTTGTCCCTGCCCTGTCTTCGTCTTACCTGCGGGTCCAATCCCTACGTTTCCAACATCAGAAGGGACAAGGTTATTGTACCGCTACGCTTGCCTCGCTTTAGGCTTTTTAGGCCTCCTGTGAGGCCCTCATCGCTTCGAAGTTCTTTCCAAAACGCAGACCGGGAGAGGTCGGGAGAGTAGAGTAGCGGTATGGGTACCTTTGGCAAGCCCTACCTCTAATGACAGGTCTAATCGACGCTGGAGTATCGGACACCCCCGCTGGGGTTCACTTGGCTGTTTTCTTGGAATCGGGGTTCGATGTCTGAGTTTTTCGGGTTTTCGTCGGTTCTCGGCGATTTTCTGGCCTCGGGATGCCTTCATCGGCTGCGCCTCGTCGAGGGCGTTCCAGGGGTGCTTGGATCGTCTCGAACGGCCTCCGTAGAACCGAGTTGCATGACCCGAAACCCGGAATCCCAGCCGGTGTTTCTGAAATCTGACGTGCTGGGGCAGAGTTCACATGTGGTTACCTCTATTCGGCATCGCCACAGCTATCTCCACCCCAACGGAGCCACGGTGTCCCAGCCCCACCAGCCCCCCCCCGCAGGTCGAGATAGGCCCCACGAATGTTGGCGAAAACAGCGTAGACGTCCCAACCTCGGTGGGCCAATCGGCCAGTGGGGCCTAGGCCACACCAATGGTCGAGTAGGGGATCGACTACAGAATTGATTGACCCACAAAACTTATGTGTTCGTCGAATCTACGAAAAATCCGTATCACACTCTTAGGTATACGATCATTTGTTTTGCACGCTCGACGGGAACATTAGTTTCGGGGCAACTGAATGTCTTAGTCGATCCCCTCCTTGAAATGGGGACGGGGATCGGTCAAACAGTAGCATTCAGTGCCCGAGAAGGGGGCCTGGCCTGGGCGCCGCCGCCGCGGCGGGGCAGACTTTGGCAGTGAAGCGGTCGGGGTTCGACGGGCGAGGCTCGCCCGAGCCGCGGCACACAGCGGGGGGAGGCAGGAGGCCCGGGGGGGGGGGCGATGGGGTGCAGGAGCGTGGCGCCGAAGGGGGCCCCGAGCGGCCCCTGGGTTGCAGCCGCGGGTCCGGAAGGCTCTTTTGCGCGAGATGCGCGCTCCTTCCCCGCCCCCCCCTTTGCTGCTCCCCCCCCCTGTGTCAGCGAGCAGCCCGTGCTGGTAGACTTCGGCATGAGGGATCGATCGAAGTTCGACGGTCGAGGCTCGTGGCCAACCCGAGGGATCTTCCCTTCGGGGGCCACATGCGAACCCCACCCTCCCCCTCAGAAATCGTGGGGGGTAGGGGTAGGGTTCGCATGTGGCCCCCTATCCCTTCCAGGTCCTGGATCTGTGGTGCAAGATCCTGTCGGATGCCCGATCGCCACGCCGAGGCACTCGTGTGGGGCGGGGAACTCGAGCAGTGGCGAGGCGTCCAGGCTCGCCTATAGACCCACCAAAGGAATGTTCTGAGAACCTTTTGTGGTCTGCCCGGAATGGTCTTGGAACATTTCTGGCTGAGACTGTTGTTGTTATCACACATGGCTTGTGTTATACGAACATGGTTTTTGTTCTTGGGACATTTTTGGGTTGTAAGAACAAGTCGTGGTAGGCCTATATGTTTGTCCACCACTTAGTGTTAAGTCGGGCATGCCCCTCCACAGGAGGAGTATTCAACAACAGTCACAAAATAGTCGTGGGACGATTTTTCGATTACGTTTAGATATTTTCGATTATGTTTTGACATGTCTAAATTTGTTATCCAAAGTCCGCCTGAAGGAGGACGTGCCCGACCTAAACTTAGTGGCACATGGTGGCCCAACCACAGTGTATACTTTTTTCCGACACCTGTCGCCTGGAGAACCGGCCAGAAAATCATACGCGGTACGTTGCCTCGTGGCGTTTCTGCGAGGCCCCATGGGACAGGACCCAGATGCCTTGGTGTGCATATATATAGACATATACACACACGCGCGCGATTCCCAACCTCGTTCGAGGCACGTTGGGCCTCGTAGGCGTCCCTTGGTGGCGCGCACAAAGGGGTGGCGTTGCGGGGAGGCGGCTTTCTGAGAAGGCCGAGGAGCTTCCTAAAGGCGGGGAGCCTCTCAGAAACCCTCCAGTTTCATAATGGGCCCTTGTTCAAAGCCTCCGTGCCCCTCTACGAAGCCCTCCGCCTTCTGTAAAGGTACCCCTTTTCGCGCAACCCCTTGCGCACGCCGCCAGGTGATGGATCGAGGGTCGAAGTTTGAGCCACACTCTAGGTCTCCCGAGCGTCCCTCGTCGTCACTTCTGGACAGGGTTTGACAAAATTGGCCTGGGTGTACCCCGGTAGGGGTATAAACGATTTCGAGGGATCCCCAGGCGAACCTTTTCCTCCTTCCTTTTCCTCGTCCCTCCTGCCTCCTCGCACCCTGCTTGCCTCCTCCTGATTACTCCCTCCCACCATCATCCCGCGCTGTCCTGCTTCCTCCTCCCCATCCGAAGCTCCGAGTCTCTGGCTCCCGGTGCGTCCCTAGATGTCCAGGCCTTGATCCCAGATTCCAGTGCAAAGAATCCTAGAGGGCGGCCCTCGTTTCAAAAACATGTTGCACGTGCGCAATGATGCTGTCAGTCGCTGTCATATGGCTGCATGGCCCCGTGCGCCGCGTCCGGTTCGGACGCCCGCGAGCGTGCCCCTGGGGTTGCCCACCCCGCGATTGTTGCTGTCGCAGCGCTGGCATGCGCAAGCCCTTCCGCTGCTTGCCTGCACCGTTTCTGTCGCACCAGGCTCGCACTGCCCTGCCTACGGAGGAGTGGGCCAAACGGTCCAGCGACGGGCAGAGGTGTACCTACCTACCACTCTTTTTCGAACGTTTCGGATTGCCTCGGTGTCCATGTGCTGCTGGCTGCCGACATGTTGCTGGTAAGCACCACGCAACTCACTCAGGGCTGCCTCGTATCTGGCCGCTACTAGCCCATAGCTACCGCCCCCATGCAATTTGGTTGCTGTTCTCGAGCAGGTAGTTTGGCAGCCAGCCTCCGAAGTCCCAACCGCTAGACATACGTAGTCTGTGGCCCCGTCAGAATCCACGGGCCACGTTACGATGTACATCCATGCGTTTCTACGGTTATGATCTTGTCCTTCGCGATAGCCGTAGCTGTTGCCACAGAGCTAGTACGGGGTCTCACACCCAGAGTCGGAATGACGACTACATTATGCTTCAGCTCATGACGGCGATTTCAGGCTTGCACGCAAGATAAGCATACATGTGTATATTTGTAGCCTCGGCCCTGCGACGCTCTCGCACAGCTATCTCGCAGGCTGCTCATCCATAGTTTCCCGAGCAGCTCCCCATACATGTCGAAGTGGTCATTCCAGATGTCAGGAGGGGGAAAAACACACAGACACAATCAATCGTCGACTCCCCAGAAAATATGGGGAAATATGGGAAGTGGTGGGGAAGACAAGAACCCGGAAAATATAGGAAAATATGGGAAATCTTTTTACTTGTGTATTTATTTGTGTGTCCCAGGGCCCCTTCAAGATGTTATGTGTTGCTAACACGCTGTGCAGCTGTGGCGGTGGCGCTTGATGCGGAATTCTCTCTCCCGAGGGCCCGGCGCATCAGGTGCCCTGTGCGGACGGCCCGCGGTTGTCCAGTGGTTTGCCATGTAGCGCACCGGTGCGCAAGAAGGCGACGGGGACTGGAAGTCGCGATCTTCGCTTTACCTCTCGGCCCCGAGTGGTTGAGGCACGAGCCAAGCAAAGGGATGCGACGATCGGCCGTGCTCTCCACGGGCTGACGCTATCGCGGCTCCAGTCCGCCCGTCCGGAGCGTGAGGGTATCGCGTGCTGCATGTTGCTGCGGCTTTGCTGCTGGTCACGTGCCATACTGGTTGGAACTCGTGCAACACACACACACACACAAACACGCAAACACACACACACACAAACAACTTTACGCACGCACGCACACTTTTTCCGTCGGCGACGAGGCAGAGTCGGCTGCACCAGCGAAAGAGCTAGACGAGGGCACCGAACAGCGAATTGGCCAGCATGCAAGAGTAGGAAAGAGGGCAGAGCAGGCGGCCGCGGGGGGGAGGTGAAGAAAAGGCCACGCAGAGGTGGAAGAGTTCGCACCTGAGTGTGCTGGCGCGACCAGCCCCGACGCGGTGTGCTCCCACATGTGGCACGCTGTCTGCATGGCATGGCACATGCGCATACTTGCCCCAGCGTGTCTGTGCGAGAGATTTGGCCTGCGCGTGGACGCCTCGGTGACGTCCCACCGTCTGGCGCTGGAGCGCGTGATCATTGCCTTCCACACGTGCAATATTCAGTCTAGGCTCCGCCCAGCAGCCAGGACGCTCCCGAGCACCGCCCGTGACAGCGCGAAGGCCGGCAGGGCGATGCTCCTACATACATACACTGTGCCCGTGTAGGCCTTCGGACCTCTCGAGCGCCCCTTGGTAAAGAGTGACACACACACACACGCGCACACGCACACACACATGCACATACACACGCACACACGCACACACACACACACACGCACACACACACACACACGCACACACGCACACACGCACACACGCACACACGCACGCACACGCACGCACACGCACACGCACACGCACACGCACACGCACACGCACACGCACACGCACACGCACACGCACACGCACACGCACACGCACGCACACGCACACACACACACACAAAAACAAACGCAAACACAAACACAAACACAAACACAAACACAAACACAAACACACACACACACACACACACACACGCACGCACCCACGCGGACACCCGTAAAGACGCACGGCCATGTGCTTCCTCAGGAGAGCGGGTCCGCCCTCGGGCTCCTCCGCGGCGCGCTGTGCGCGGCCGCCGCCGCCGTGGCGGACCAGGACCGCGGCACGGCCACGCGGGATCCGTTTCTCGGAGGTGGGCAGAACCCCCAACAGTGACACGTCGATTAGTGAATTGTCCGTTGTCGGTTCTCGAGGGGGCGCCGTGGCCGTTATTTTCCAGGCCTGCGCCCGCCAGGTCTGGGCCTCAGGTCGTTGTCACTGAACCACGTTTTACTAAGAGGGGGTCTGTCCAACCCCGCGTTTCGAGGGAGCCCGGACGGTCCTCTGAGTGCCTCGCTCTGCGGGGGCGCCGAAACGGGGTTCGGCCGCTCGGTCGGAGGAGCAGATGCTTCCCCACTTGACACGTTGGGGGTGCCAGGCTCAAGGAGATGAGCTCCCGGCCTGCCTCGCACACCCTGCATCCTCCTCCTCCCTCCTCCTCCCCCCTCCTCCCCCCTCCTCCTCCCCCCTCCTCCTCCCCCCTCCTCCTCCTCCTCCGAGTGACCTTTCGCCGGAGTGACCTTTGGTGCGGGCACGGATTGGCCCTCGGATGGCCGAAAACGAAGCGGCAGCAGCGGCCTGCGCGTCCAGGTTTGGTCCTCCCGCGGCCCCCGCAAAGCCGCGCACCAAGGGTCACTCTTACCCAGGGTCACTCTTGCGTGTAGCCGACGTTCTCGAGTGGGGATCGCTCCACCCAGAGATCCAACTTATTGGGAAAATCCAGGCGGAGGTTTTTCTCTCGATTGTCGGCCTCTCGTGGCCCTCGCCAGGCCACGGGGCCGTCGAACAACGACTCAGGATGAGAAACCGGTCCTGGTGAATGGATCGAGACTTCCAGGGACCCCGTATGGAAAAGCTCACGACGTCGGATCTCTGGGTCCGACACCAGCTGCTTTGGCCCGATTCAATGTGGGAGGCACGGGCCACAAGATCGTCCCGACGCGTCGAAGATTGAAGCGGCTGGCCAGCCGTCTGCAACGAGCCCTGCTTCCGGCCGTGGCCAGAGGATTTCAACACCGAGATCGATGTGATTGCTGCGCCTTGACAGTCCTGAATCGTGCCAGGACGCGATTTCTTGTATGTGCAGTCATACGAACCCTTGGAGCTCGTGCAAACTTTATGAGGAATGTCGCTGCGCTAACGCGAGAGCAGCATGTTGAAAAGGAATCGCCCTCCATCCATGAAGTTGGTGCAAATGGTGAAGACGAATATGCGTGGCGCTGAGGCGAGAGTTAGATTTTGAAAGCGAGCCGCCCTCCATCCGTGAAACTGTTACAGCTTGCAGACTTCAGGATCACAAATGGTGAGGAAGCCTCATGCGAAACGCCCGACCCGCCCTACCGACACGTCTGCGGGTGCGACAGGGAGGAGTTATTTATTAGGAGCGGGGGTGCAGGAGGAGCAAGTTTTAGCCTTTCGAAATGGGGGCAGCGGAGTGATGAGAGTTCGCGGAGGCCAGGGCCCCCCCCCGCGCGCGCCGCCGCTCTCTCGGCTTGGTGACGCTCATCTTCTACGTTTCTTGCCCTCGGCCCCCCTTCGACCTTGATCGGCGGTGGGTGCAGAGGCCACCCGGGAGGGATACAGTGCCGATTTTATGACTTGCTCCGCGTGCGGATCATGTATTGAAAATGCAGGGATCTTGTTCTAAAAACAACGATGAGTTCATGCATACATGTATTCCTAAATTAATAATGTATCAAAAATCCGATTTAACAAAAATCCCATGTATTAAAAACTGCCCTGTAGGGAGGAGGCGGACGGCGAGCAGCAGACGGCAGCAGACGGCGAAGGAGCAGCGCGGCAGGCCGCACTCGGCCGCCCCCGGCCCCCCCCCCGCCGCAGCCCCTCGCCGCCGGCGCGGTCGCGGCGCTGTCGGCGGCGCCGCTGGCGCTGGCGCGGCGGCTGGGGGCCCCGCTGGCGGACGCGCTGCTGGCGGACGCGCGGCTGCTGCCCGCGCTGCTGCGCGCCGCGGCGACGGAGGGGGGGGCGAGGGCTCCCGAGGTCGGGTATAGCCAGGACCTCGGGTAAGGGGACCCAGTTAGGGGTAGGGCCCTGGGGTCCCTCCATTGGCCAGATTCACTAAACCAGGTTTGCCGTAACTGGTGTTCTTCGGGTGACGGCAGTTCCGGTTAGCGGAACGGGGCGGGGGGGGGCGCCCCCCCCAGTACACACCACTAAACCAGGTTCCACTAAACCCAGTTCTGCCAACGCCCGACAAGGGTGGGGATCCAGGGTCGGTGGCTTCTGCATGGCTCGAGGGGAGCAGCACGGGGACCATGATTTGGGGGAATGACGCATGACGTGAGCAGGAAGAAAAAACTCGGAGATCCGCGCGGACTTCTCGGATCCGTGGTGGACACGCCTGGCGGCGCCTCGAGCGCCGCCCCTGGCGCGCTCCGCGCGCCAGGGGGGGGGAGTCCAGCGCGGCTCCGAGGACTCCGCGCGGACCTCCGAGTTGTTATGTCGATGTCATTCTTCGTTGCCCAGATGGCCAAGGTGTCGCGGGATCGTGGCGATGCCGATCTTGATCATGGTCCATGTCGGCCGTCGCCGATTCGCGAGGATGATCCACACGCTGACGCTGACCAGGATCGACGGTGACCAAGATGAACACGACGTTTCCGTAGCCATCTTGGCTCCAGGCATTTTGGCTAAAGCCATTCTGGCTAAAGGACTTCTGGGTCAGAGTCACTGCGCAGCAACTTGATGGATGTTGGTATTGAGTCTGCGGTTGGCATTGAGTCAGTGATTGTTTCAGCGGCCAGGGAGGTTGTCATCACAGCGCGTCTCGCCATCAGCGGTGAAACGTTGGCAACAGTTCGACTCAATGCGGATGATAACGTTCGGAATTTGCGAATCGCTCTGTCCAACGCTGGTTGTTCAACCGGTTGCAGACTGCGTGTTTTCCGAACCGGCGGCGGCGTATTGTCGGAGTCTGGGACGCTTGCTTCAGAACTTTGCCTGCAGAATGGATACTCGACTGTAGAGGTTGTCCGCTGTCGTGGTGAGGAGCGGGTGGTGACAACCTCGAATGACACCACGGCGCGCCTGTGGGACCCAGACTCAGGAGAGTGCGAATTCACGTTCATGGGGCATTTCGGACAGATCTATGCAGCTGTTCTGTCCCCAGATGCATGGGAGGTGGTGACGGCATCCGAGGACCGCACCGCTAGGGTCTGGAGCATCGAGAATGGCGATTGCAGGCTCATCCTAGCGGGTCATTTAGGAGAAGTGTACTCTGCAGTATTTTCGGCAGATGGTCGTTTAGTTGTTACCGCTTCGGAGGATCGCACCGCGAAGATTTGGGAAATTGATGCCGGCGATTGCTTGTGGACGCTGACTGGCCACACCAGCGAAGTGATGATTGCGACGTTTTCGGCAGACTGTTTGACAGTTGTGACTGCTTCAGGAGATGGTACCGCGAGGATTTGGGACAGGGGGACTGGCATGCCAAGTGTCATTCTTAAGGGGCACAGGGGCGAAGTTTGGCGAGCCACGTTCTCCCCAGACGATCGTCTAGTCGTCACGGCCTCCTTGGATCGCACTGCCCGCATTTTTGAAAGCTCCACAGGTCATTGTCGGTTTCAGCTGGTGGGCCACGAGGCAGACGTGAAGTTTGCACAGTTTTCGCCAGACGGTCAAATGGTGATCACGACATCCGACGACCAGACGGCTCGCTTATGGAAAACAGCAAATGGTGAGTGTCTGTGGACGCTTGTAGGGCACAGCGATGTTGTCTATGTCGCTGATTTCTCTCCCGACAGCCAGTCGGTAGCAACCGTTTCTGAGGACTGCACGGCGCGAGTCTGGAACACCAAGACTGGGAAGGCGAGGGTTGTGCTTTCGGACCACCTCGGTGCAGTGACCTCGGTTGCCTTCTCCAGAGATGGCCAGCGCATCGTCACTACGTCTTGGGATGAGACAGCAAAAATCTGGAGCTCGGATACTGGCGAATGTCTGGAAACCTTGGAGGGACATGCCGCTCCCGTGATTTATGCAGCATTCAGCTCCTGAGTTCCGAAAGCTGACTGATGTCCTGCTGATTTCTAGAAGCCTGCTTTTAATCGTTTCTGGGATAACGGCCGTCATCGGCTCCGCCCCCCCCCCCTCCCAGATGAAGTCACGTTCCACGCCGGCGGCGTCTGGGAATGCCTAGGGATGAACAAGGCCAAGCAGGAGCAGCATGTTGGTGGCGATCTGCACCACAGCGCCTGTGTACACAAGAGTGCTCGCGTGCACCACATCGCGCGTGTACACCACAACGCCTGTGTACACCGCAACAGCCGTGTGCAACACAGCGCCTGTGTACACAGTGCATGCTTGCACCACAGCGCCTGTGCACACCACAGCGAAAGTGTACACCGCAGCATCCATGTCACCGCAGCATCCATGTGCAACGCAACGCCTGTGTACACCAGAACTCTTGCGTGCACCGCAGCTCCTGTGCACACCACAGTGCCTGTGTACACCACAACATCCGCGTGCAACACAGCGCTGATGCACACCGCAGTTCGTGCGTGCACAGGACAGGTAGAAGGAGCATGTAGGTGAGGATCTGAGGACGACAGCAGAACACGACGCCAGGGAAGTGCTGATAATTGAATGCGATGTTCTGCCCTCCTCCCTCCTCCCTCCTCCGGGTCGACGCTACAGCGCCCGTGCGCATCTCGGTGTGCACCGCAGAATGGTGTATTGAATCAGTCCACTTGGTTATCTGACAGCCAATTCAGCGGGAGTTTCCTGGGCTGGGAGGAGTTAGGATGATGCTGGAGGATTCGGGCGGACTCTTAGATTCCAGCGGCGCTCCTTTTTTCCATAAGGATTCGTATCCAATTCCTCTGCATATATAAGGAATTGTTATCCAGGAATCCACCGGCGCTCCATTTTGTCATACAGATCTGTTCTAACATTCTAAATACAACGATGGTGTTTTGTTGTGCACGGTTGCCGTGGTGCACAGGCGCCGTGGTGTACACTGGCGCTGTCGTGCACATCGGCACTGTGGTGTGCACTTGGTGTTGTGTTGCACACGGCTGCGGTGTACACAAACGTTGTTGTGCACGCGTGCGCGGTGGCACACACTGGCGCTATGTTGCACGCGGTTGGTGTGTTGTACACAGGCGGTGTGGTGTACACAGGCGCTGTGGTGCGCGCAATCAGTGTGGTATACACAGGCGCTGTGGTGCTGATCACCATCTACATGTTGCTGCGACCCGTCTTCGGTCATTCCCAGGCATTCCCAGACGCCGCCGGCGCGAAACGTGACGTCATCGCTCCCCCCCCCCTCAGATGACGGCCATCATCGGCTGGAATAAAAGACATACTCTTGTCGGACAGCATGGATCGGCATGTATTTCGCGCACTTGTGAGCGGCCACAGAAAAAGATCGGCACGACGTTTCCGCGCTCCGTGCTGGTGGGGCCGAGATGCCATGTCGCAGTGGAGACGAGGATGCGGCCAGGATCCTTTGCGTAGCGCGTCGCTTCGGCGGCCCCAACGGCACGCCGTGCCTTGCAGGCGGACGGCGTGTCGCTCCGCTCCGCGGCGAGGCTGGAGGCTCGAAGCGGAGGGAGGAGGAGGAGGAGGAGGAGGAGGAGGAGGAGGAGGAGGAGGGAGGAGGAGGAGGAGGGAGGAGGGGAGGAGGAGGGAGGGGGAGGAGGAGGAGGAGGGAGGAGGAGGAGGAGGAGGAGGAGGAGGAGGAGGCTGGAGGCTCGAAGCGGCCCGCGACGTTGGCGCCAGTGGCCCAGGAAGTGGCTGACGTGTCGTCGCGCCGAAGCATGGTGGGCCAGGAGCCGGCGGCCCGATGCGCTAGCTAGGAGGTCCCGACGGCATCCCCTGGCACTGAGGAGGAGGAGGAGGAGGAGGAGGAGGAGGGAGGAGGAGGAGGAGGAGGAGGAGGAGGAGGGAGGAGGAGGAGGGAGGAGGAGAGGAGGAGGAGGAGGAGGGGAGGAGGAGGAGGAGGAGGAGGAGGAGGAGGAGGAGGAGGAGGAGGAGGAGGAGGAGGAGGGAGGAGGAGGAGGGAGGAGGAGGAGGAGGAGGAGGGAGGAGGAGGGAGGACCGATCTTCGGGGACCCTGGCAGGCGCTGGGTATGGATATCACAGTCGGGCCCCCTGGGGCCGACAGGCGCATGCCTGCCTACCGCTCCTCCCGGGCCCCGGGGCTATGGTTCCCCAGGCGGTGGGTACATGGACAAAGCTCAGGAGGGCAAAAAACACACAGACACAATCAATCCTCCACTCCCAGGAAAATATGGAAAATATGGGGAGTGGGGGGGGAGACAAAAACCCCGAAAATATAAGAAAATATGGGGAATCCTGTTATTCGTGTGCATTTGTGTGTGTGTGTGTGTGTGTGTGTGTGTGTGTGTGTGTGTGTGTGTGTGTGTGTGTGTGTGTGTGTGTGTGTGTGTGTGTGTGTGTGTGTGTGTGTGTGTGTGTGTGTCCCAGGGCCCCTTCAAAAGCCCCGCCTCGCAGAGGCCCGGGGCACCCGCGAGAGCGTGGGAGATGGTCGCGCCTTCGCGCGCCTCGGTCTTAGCCAGGAGGACTGCCTTTCTCCAAGGGGGCGGCGCGGGAGCGCGCGCGCGCGCGCGCCCCCGCGCGCGCGCGCCGCGCATCGCCGGGCGCGATGCGCATCGCGGGGCGCGATGCGCGAGGTTGGGCGCCCTGGGAAAGGAGGGGAAGGAACACACAGACACAATCAATCGTCGATTCCCCAGAAAATATTGGAAAATATGGGCAGTGAGGGGGAAGGGCAGAAACCCCGAAAAAATGGGAAAATATAGGGGAATCTGTTTATTCGTGTGTGTGTGTGTGTGTTTATTTGTGTGTCCCAGGGCCCCTTCAACTATCACGACCCGACTCGAGCCGATTCGATGTCGGCTCGAGGCCGCTCCGGCTCGCCTCCGACGTCATGGCATTGTCGTGTCTTCTGTGGCGCGGCCGACCCAGCCCGGCCCATTAGCACGCGTTGGTCACCGAGCGCGTGCCACTACTCGCGAAATGCCAACTCGCACACCTCCGCGAGCATGTCGCGCTCGTCTAGTTGGTTCGATCCGATGTAATTACCGATGCGCTGCTGGTTTGTTTTGTCCCCGAGGCCCATGCCGGTGGTAATGGGGGGTGACACACGTGGGGGGAGGGGGGGGGGAAAGGGCCTTCAAGGGGCCCTCTGGGGTCCCTTTCGGAGCCAGCTGGTGCCGCACAGGGGCCCTGAAGGGCCCCTTCAGGGCCCTCTTTCTCTTCACCCCCCCTCTGGGCCACCCCCCACTGCCGCCCGCCCGAGACGCAGCCCAGGCAGCCGAGGCCCCTGGCTCTGTGCCGCCCCGGCGTGGCTCTCCTCGGCCTCGCTCGGCCTCCGAGGGCCGCTGTTTTTTTGCTGCCATGGCTGGGCGAGAGACCTGCGCCCCGGGGCAGGGCTCGGGCGCCGAGGGCGCCGGGGCCCAAGGCCTGCAGAGCACCGATCGCCGGAAGACATCGGGGGCCCCTGCATGCCTCGTGGCGTCCTCGCCGGGCCCGGCAGGGCGCTCGCGCACCCCGAGGCTGCGGCACGGCACGGGCGAGTGCCGGCTCCTCCCGCGCGTCGGCGGCGGGAGGTCGCGGGGGATTTCGGGCGTCTGGCTCATGACTGCCCCGGGACGGTCCACGAGGCTCCCAAGACGGCCCAAGAGGACCCCAGGAGGGGCCCCAGGGAGGCCCAATACGGCCCAAGATGGACCCAAGACGGCCCGCCCCAGGAGCCACCCCAGGAGTTCCGAAAGGGTTTCCTACAGGGCCGCCCGCGGCAGGAGAACGCCATTCTAACAATCATCGCGAGAGCTACGGCGGTCGCTGACTGCGTCGCACACCCCAGAACGCACCGCCAAAGTTCTATTCCCTCAGCTCCGTTGATTCAACCCACGGGTCCACACTAGTGTATATATATATATATACACACATATCCCTATTCTTATATTCTGATTACCCGGAACCCCCCTACCCCCCCCCTAAACTGGACCCCCTCCCCACAGGACACCCCAGACGCCCCTGCCCTCCACCCAACAAACGCCCTTGACGCCCTTTCGGAGTCCGGCAGCCTTCCGGGCAGTTGGACGTCCCTGCCGATGGGAGCCCACGTGCCCAAAACGGGCCCCAAGACGGCCCATCAGCGCTCAAAGATGGCCCCTTATGGTTTCAAGACGGCCCACGAGGCCCCCAAGACGGTCCAAGAGGCCCCAAAAGGGACCCCCAAGAGCCCAAAATCGTCCCATTCCTTAAGGAAACGTACGCTTTTGAAGATATTAGCTTTTTCCGCTGTCACAGTGTCCACGGCATCCCCAGAGACTCTCAAGATCGCCTCAGGACGGCCTCCGAGGCCTCTATGAGCGGCCCAAGGCGGCCCAAAAGAGCTCCAAGACGGATCAAGAGAAGCCCAAGGCGGCCCAAGAGGGGCCCCAGAGGGCCCCGAGAATTCCCAAGAGGGCCCCCGAAAATCCCCTGGCCGGCCCGGCCATCCAAAACGACCAAAATAGGGTCGGCCCAAGACGGCTCCAAGACGGCCCAAGACAGCCCCAAAAGGAGTCCTCTGGTCCAGAGAGTCACCAGGAGCTCAAATGCGAGCCCACACCGTTCCAATTTAGTTTCCATCAGTTTTCTTACACTCCACGAGGCCGTAGTTCGCAGGACGGTGGTTCGAAAGGACCTCAGACGCCCCACAAGCGTCCAGGACCCCTCCAGGCATTCAGGAAGCGACCAATCATCGTCGCCGCCGTCGTCGTCGACGTCGTCCTACGGAGGAGCAGGAGGTCTCGGCCTGTCATCACGGGCTGCCGCCTCATTATTGCGTAGCCCGCTTACTGACGCCCCGGGCGCTCGCTCCCGCGGCCTGCCCGGGAGGAGGAGCAGGAGGAGGAGGAGGAGGACGACGACGAGGAAGGGCCAAGTTTCTGAGCGCTTCTGGTCCCATCGGGAGCTTCCAGAGGCCCTCGAGAGACGAGCGCCCCATCTGCAGTCCAGACGAGCAGACGAGAGCCCCATCGTCGTCGTCATCGTCGTCGTCGTTGCCGTCGGCGTCGTCGCCGTCGTGGTGGTGCTGGTGCTTGTGGTGGTGGTGGTCCTCGCGATCGTGGTCGTATTCGTGGTCTCGACGCCCCCTCTGCTGAAACACGCGATGACTTATTGCTTGTCCGAAAAGCGTCCGGAACAAGGCGCATGGCGCCAAGCGCCAATGCAGTTTTGTATATATATGTATATATATGTACAGATATATATATATATATATATATGTATATATAGATATATATGTCCGCCCGAGGTGGAGTGCCCGAGGCAGCGACGGCTGCCATCCCGGTTTTCTGCCACGCGGGCAATGTCTAATTACATATGGTCGAGGGTTAG
Organism: Prorocentrum cordatum; assembly: GCA_963575745.1. Taxonomy (NCBI): domain Eukaryota; class Dinophyceae; order Prorocentrales; family Prorocentraceae; genus Prorocentrum; species Prorocentrum cordatum. The sequence goes on from CAUYUJ010022235.1 coordinate 63,833, forward strand.
GGCTGCTCCTCCTCCTCCTCCCCCCCCATCCCCCATCCCATCTTTGGGGGGGGGGCCGAGGACCCCGGGACCCATCCCATTTGGGGGGGGGCCCGAGGACCCTCAGCCCGCGATCATATATCCACATCCCGTGCGTCGTGGAGTTGCGGGCTCTCTTCCCCAGGAACATGAGGCGCACTGGATGTGGATTGAGAACTGGCCCCGAAATGCTCGATTTTTATGTCCATCTCCAGTGCGCCTCGGCCTTGCGGCGCCCTTCCAAGGAATTCCAAGACGCAACGGATATGGACATAAGTATTGCTCGCATTCCACGCCCACGTCCCCGGTGCATCGGCGATGCGGCGTGATGCCCTGACCAGATCTGCTCCGACCCCAGTTGGGGGGCCTCTCTACTCTTAAATCGGGCCTGTCCCTCTACAGGAGGAATATTCAAAGATATTCCAAAGATAGTCTGAGGACGATGTTTTTATTATGGTTTAGTATGTTTGATTATTCTGGATTCTTTTTCGTCCAAAGTCCGCCTGTAGGGGGACGCCCGACCTGACTCTACTCCCGGGGCTGTCTGTGCACACCAGGTCACCCCCAGAGGCGCGCAGCTGGTCGCGCCACGCGCGTCGTTGCCTGGGCCAGGGCGGTTGCCCTCGTCCACGGGGGGGACGAGAGGGCAAAGGAGGAAAGAGCAGGAGGAGGAGGAGGAAATGCAGGAGGAGGAGGAGGAGGAGGAGCAGGAGGAGGAGGAGGAGGAAGAGAAGGAGGAGCCAGGATTGGAGGAGAGTTTCTCCCCTCGTCCATGGGTGGCCGTTTGAGGGAGGAAATGCCACCCCGATCCCGACAAGTGGAGCTTGCGAAACGGCCCTGGGCGTTTGCTATAAACAGCCCTGCCCTGGTGATCGTTGCCTTATTCATTGTTTTGCCGATCCGCGCGGGCCCTCGCCCCCCCCCCGTGGAGTAGATCTTGCCTGTTCTTGGCGCCTGTTTTTGGCAGGTGGGGTCTCCCCACAGGACATACTGTTGCAAGCAGCCGCGCTAGGCAGGAGTCTGGAGCCAGACCCCCCCTCCCCCCCCTTCCGCCCAATATCTGGGGGGAAACTAAAACACAGACACAATTAACCGTCGATTCCCCAGAAAATATGGAAAACTATGGGAAGTGGGGGGGAAGACAAAAACCCAGCAAATATGAGGAAATATGGGGAATATTTTGATTTGTGTGTATTTATTTGTGTGTCCCAGTTCCCCTTTCAGAATAAGAAAACGCCTTCGCAGGTCGGAGTGCTTCGAGTGGGGGTGGACGTTCTGCTCTCTGGCCTCGGCACATGCCCAGGGCCCTGCCGCGGCGCACGCCGGGCGTGCAGGCGCAGCGAAGGCGTCGATGAGCGCGGTCCACCGCTCACGAAGTGCCTACTCGCAAACGTCCGAGAACAAAAAAACATGCTCGCCTCGATGGAACGCATCGTGAGTCCCCTGCGGCGGATCCAGGCCAACGGCGAGCAGCTCCTGTGCGAGCAGTGTTAAGTCGGGCATGTCCCTCTACAGGAGGAGTATTCAACAATAGTCAACAAAACGGTCTGGAGACGAGTTTTGTTTCGACTATTCGTTTTCATTGTTGAGCATGTTTTGACCAGGGTTTCTCCTTCGTCCTCCATAATCCCCCTGTAGGAGGGCATGCCCGACCTGAGAGTATATCGGAAACTGGAGTTTATACATTACCACTGGCGGGTTGTTTTTCAATCCTAGGAATTTGTGAGGGTCGGGGACGACGTCGGGGTGGTGTGGTGTATACTTATTTCCCCGTTTTCCCAGGGAAGCAGTGGAAACTGTATACACCAGGATCCCCAGGAGCCGCATTCGTGTGCGACTGTCAGTGCGGGGCCGGCAGAGAGCGTCGGTGCTTTGAGTTCGGCTCCTCAGTATAGCGGGACGCGCCTGCCGAGAAGGCCGGGCCGCCGAAGGCCGCCGAGGGGGCCGCCGCCCGCCGCCGAGCGGCCGCCAGGCGATGCCCTGCGGCGGCGGCGGCGCCGCCGCGGCGGCCGAGCGGCGCCCCGCCCCGGCCTTTGTGCGGCTGTGGGCGCGGCGCGCCGCGGCGGAGCTGCTGGCGGCGCTGCTGGAGGAGCCGGGCGGCGCCGGGGGTCTCAGCAGGAAGTCGGGCATGTCCCCCCACAGGAGGAGAAATAGCCCACAACAGTCCACCAAAAAGAACAGTGCGGGAACGAGTCTCTACTATTTTTGATTACGCTTCGATATGTTTGCGCTACTTCTTCATTTTCGCCCAAAATCCGGGGGGCCGTCTGGGGAGGCTCTTGCGCCGCCCTGGGTCCTCGTGGAGGCTTCGGGGGCGATCTCGGGGGTGCTCTCGGGGTCGCGGGGGCCTGTGTGCTCCGGCCCCGGCTCGCCTGCCCTGGTCGGTGCAGACCTGCAGCGAGTCCGACCGCATGCGAACCTGGAGTGCAAGGAGTCGGGCATGTCCCTCTACAGGAGGAACATTCAAAAATAGTTTGTTTGTTGATATATATATATATATATATGTATTAAGAAGTAAAATCGGTGCGGGAACGCTTTTTCAACTATTTTTGGTTACTCTTGAATGTGTTTGCACGATTTTCTTCATTTTCGCCCAAAATCCGCCTGCAGGAGGACAAGGCCGACCTAATCTCAACATCGTCCGATCGTCCGACCTATATATCCTGAGAGCCGGGCGTGGCGCTGGTTTCCCAGCGGGCGGGTTCGCTCCCCTTGGCGGGCCCCGTGAGCCTCACAGATCGATCCGGCTCGAAGAATGACGCCGGAAGACGAGCTCCAGGGTTGCGGCCGTGATTTTTGGCGATGTGTTGCAGTTTTCTGCAGCGTCGAATCTCAGGGCACGGTCAGGAATTCTGGCTTGGCGTGTCGCGGCGCCTGTTCTGGTCCACCACGCTTGAGCCCGACACGCCGTCCACAAGGAGGAAAAGGAGGAGGAGGAGGAGGAGGAGGAGAACAGGAGGAGGAGGAAGAGAGGAGGAGGAAGAGGAAGAGGAGGAGGAGGAGGAGGAGGACGACGACGAGGAGGAAAAGAAGGAAGAAAAGAAGGAGGAAAAGAAGGAGGAGGAGGAGGAGAACAGGAGGAGGAGGAGGAGGAGAGGAGGAGGAAGAGGAAGAGGAAGAAGAGGAGGAGGAGGAGGAGGACGACGAGGAGGAAAAGAAGGAGGAAAAGAAGGAGGAGGAGGAGGAGGAATTCCTGGTCCCCCAGCCTCCGTGCCCCGAGCCCCTCGGAGCCGCTCGCCCCGCGGAGCCTGGGCGGCGCGCGAGCCGCGCGCGCAGGGCGCAGCGCGTCGGGGGCCCGCCGCCGCGGCACGCTAAAAAAAGCAGCAGCTTCCGACCGCGCCCGCGCTCCAGCGGGGCCACGGCAGCTCCAGAGCCCCGAATCATCAGGGGTAACTCGGGTCAGGGATAACTCGGGTTCGTTTTTTTCGGGACTCCGAGCCCGAGTTACCCCGGACCCGAGTTACCCCGGATAACTCGGGCGTCCAGAGCCCCGAATCATCAGGGGTAACTCGGGTCAGGGCTAACTCGGGTTCCTTTTTCGGGAATCCAAACCCGAGTTACCCCGGACCCGAGATACCCCGGATAACTCGGGCATCCCGAGCCCCGAATCATCAGGGGTAACTCGGGTCAGGGCTAATTCGGGTTCGTTTTTCGGGAATCCAAACCCGAGTTACCCCGGACCCGAGATACCCCGGATAACTCGGGCGTCCAGAGCCCCGAATCATCAGGGGTAACTCGGGTCAGGGCTAACTCGGGTTCCTTTTCCGGGAATCCAAACCCGAGTTACCCCGGACCCGAGTTACCCCGGATAACTCGGGCGCCCAATAGCTCGGCCCCACCTCGGGCCGGGCGAACGGGGGGGATTGGGAACGGGGGGGGCCGTACGTAACTTGCTGCATGCGGCTGGTTTCGGCCCCACCGAGGGGCCCGTTCCTCGATGCATATGCCGCCCCCGGCGCCGGGAGGCGCCGGGAAAATCAGCTACGTGAGCTGATTCTCAAACCCCCCCTTTGCTATCCCCCCCTTTCGCCCGACACGACACCAGCTCACCCCCCTCTAGGTTTAAGTAGGGTCTGTCCCTCCAGAGGAGGAAGATTCCCCAATAGTGAAAATATAGTCTGGGGACGAAATGTTGATTATGTTTTGATTACTTTTGAGCACGACATGTTTATTATTTGTTGGTTAGTTTTGAGCACTGTTTGAGCATGTCTGATCTTACCTCCCGAAGCCGCCTTGTGGGAGGACATGCCAGACCTCACACTGGGCCATGGCGTCTCAGCCCCACCGGCTCAAACCTCCCAGGTGCGGAGCGGCCCCGCGAGGCGCGACAGAACAGGCACTTGGCATCGCTCGGACGTGTGCATTTTTTCCTCGGTGGGGACCATCGAGGAGCATCCTTGATCATGTGGCGAAAAAGCCACTCACGAAACCGAAAAAAACACAGGGAATGGACGTCCGAGCGATGGCGAGTCTTCACCTAGATCTAAGTCGGGTATGCCCCTCTACAGGAGGAGCATTCAAAAATGGTATAAACAGCGGCCTGAGGACTATTGCTTGACTATATTTTACTCTTGGGTCATGTTCTGACTATGTTTCAATTGTCTTTCAAAGTCCACCTGTAGGAGGGCATGCCCGACCTGAACCTAGAGGGGGAAGTGGGCCAGTGGGGCCAAGGCTACACCATGGGGGACAGGGATCGGTTGAACGATGTTCCAGTTAGCAACAGCCTGATTACAACTGAGGTTTCGGAGGTCTGCGCGCAGATTCCTCGGATCCGCGCTGGGATCCTCCTGGCGGCGCCTGAAGGGAGACCAGTGCCGGTCTGGTACGGTGCACGTTTACAGCCGTCGTGCTACCAGAATCCGTGGAGACGTAAGACTCGAGTGGGCCTGAGCTCGGGTTCGCCTGCGTTTTTTGAGGAGCGCGTCCTGGATTTTGACGGTCCAGTTTTCGTGGGCTGTCCGCAGCGGGAGATCGCGTCAAATTTCGGACCGGGTCTCGTCATTTTCCCGATGGCCCTGTGTCAGTCGGGGTTGGACAGACCTCCTACCCTGACACGTCGATTAGTGAATTGTCCGTGTTCGGTTCTCGAGAGGGCGCCGCGGCCGTCATTTTCCAGGCTTGCGCCCGCCAGGTTTGGGCCCGAGGTCGTTTTCACTAATAAACCACATTTCACTAAAAAGGTGGTCTGTCCATCCGCCGTGCCAGGCCAACCCGAGGCCCCCTGGAACCCGAGCCTCATAGCGTCTCCCCGACGGAAGGGAAGCGCAGAGGAAGGAGCCCGACCTTCCAGGAGGGCTGAAACATAGCACCAGGACCTCGATGTCGTGATGCCTGTCGAGGCTTTAGGCAGCCCCGCCTCCGAGGGGGCGAGGCCGTGCTGGAGGGCAGGAGGAGGAGGAGGAGGAGGAGGAGGAGGAGGAGGAGGAGGGGGGGAGGAGGAGGAGGGAGGAGAGGAGGAGGAGGAGGAGGTGGAGGAGGAGGAGGAGGTGGAGGAGGAGGAGGGGGAGGAGGGGAGGAGGAGGAGGAGGAGGAGGAGGAGGAGGAGGAGGAGGAGGGGGGCTATCTCTAGCACTCTGGACGGTCCGGGGCGCGAAGGGGGCCGGGCTCCGGCCACGGGGCGCCTCGGCTTCGAGCAGGCTCTCCCCGGCCTTTTGATTTGCCTCGGCAGCGGCCCGCGGGCCGGAGCCTCCCCGCCGGAGCCCAGGGGGGGTCCCGACTGCAGCGCCTCGGCTGAATACGTGGTCTGTCCCGCTCCAGGGAGGAGGAGGAGGAGGAGGAGGAGGAGGAGGAAGAAGACGACGACGACGACCACGACGACGACCACGACGACGACGACGACCGCGACGACGACGACGACGACCACGACGACGACGACGACGACCACCACGACGACGACGACGACGACGACGACGACGACGACGACGACGACCACGACGACCACGACCACGACCACGACCACGACGACCACGACGACGACCACGACGACGACCACGACGACGACCACGTTGACGAGGAAGAGGAGCGAAAGGAAAGGGACAACGATGAGGGCAAGGACGAGGACGAGGAGGAGCAGGAGGAGGAGGAGGAGGAGGAGGAGAAGGAGGACAACGAGGACGAGGACAGAGCCCTCAAAGCCGCATCCGGCTTGCAGGTCGCAGCCTCGTTGTGGAGGGCGCTCCACAGCACGGCCTCGCCTCCGAGGGGCCGAGGGAAGGCTTAAGGCGCCTCCTCCGGGAGATACAAACATGCTTCCAAAATGCAAAGATAGCAAAAAATAGTCCCCCAAATCGTCCCCAGACTATTGTTTGGCTATGTTTGAAGATCCCCCCGTACAGGGACAGGCCCAACTCAAGCGGAGCGCCCTCCGCCTCCGAGGGGCCGAGGGAAGCCTCGGCGGGAGCCCGGCGGAAGTGGCGGTCGAGGGCAGCCTCCGCCAGCGGAGGCCGGCGGGAGGCTGGCGGTGGGAGGCCCGAGCCGTCCTGAACCGCTCGGGTTAAGTCGGGCGTGTCCCCCTACAGGGGGATTTTCCACGAAAAATAAAAAATACCCCAAAAATAGCAAAACAATAATCCAAGAATAGTCTGGGGACTATTTTTTTAGTATTTTTTTGCCGTTTGGGAGTATTTTTGGAGTATTTATTATTTTTCATCGAAAATCCCCCTGTGCGGGGACACGCTCGACTTAACGCTCGGGCCTGCCGCCGCCCCCCTCCCGTCGGCCCCTGCGTCGAAGAGGTGAAGCTGAAGTCGGGCATGTCCCCCTGCAGGAAGAATCTCCCAGAACCGCCAAAACAGAATATGCTTGGCTGTTTAACAAAAACATGTTTCGTCCCAAATCCGCCTGCAGGGGGACATGCCCGACCTCAAGGTAAGCATAAAGTTGCGGAGCTCCGCGCGGACTTCCACGGGTTTCGGCGCTGGGGCCCCCTGGCGGCGCCTCCGGCGCCGCCCTTGGGGCGCTCCGCGCGCCAGGGAGGGTGGCCCAGCGCGGATCCGAGGACTCCGCGCGGAGATCCGAAAGTTTGTGCTTATGCCGTTTTTCTGCTCCTCTGCATACGGCAGGTTCGCGTCGCGTCGAACAGCGGCGGCCCCGCCGCCAGCGCTCAACGTTGAGCGCCGCCGGCGATGCAGAGTCGGTCGATGTTGAACAATTTTGTCGTTTCGGAAGCGGCCGATCGTTCAGGGTTGATCGGTCCCCGCAGTGTCAGCAGCCAAGGCCAGAGTTGGCACGACGCGAACCTGCCGTAACAAGACCTCCGAAGGATTGCTCCTTTGCTGCTTCGCAGCTGTCCCGGGTTCGCGGCATGTCCCAGATTTCAACGGCACCGTAACGGGTACTTACTAACGGGCACTTTGAAATGTTGCCGAAAGTTGCCACTTTAGGGTCTTTTTCTGGCATTGCAGCGTTGCCCACATCGGGAAAGGTTGGGTTCGCTGGGTCACTGGCCAAAGTACCCGTTAGTGGAGTCCCCGTTTAAGGGTCGCTGAAGATTGGTTCGGGTCAGTGCCGATCTGGGTAAGCGCGTCCCGATGCTTGTCCGGTGGCATGTCTGTTTCTTGCCCGCGTGATTCTGGACACCACACAGCAGAGGTAAGTCGTTGGTTTGGGATGGCCATGCGTTAGGAACATGATGTTGTCTCCTCCTCCTTCTCATCAGTGGTGTTCTTCTTCCAGGCTCCCGCTGCATCTTCTCGGGTCCGAGTCATCAGATCATGGGTACAATATCCAAGCCCTTGTTGCAGTAGCCATTTTGGCTCAAGTTGTCGACTCCGACACATCGGAACACATCTCGTCTGCATGCGAGTGCTTGACACATGGCTTGCTTGCAGTCAGACCAGGATACCCGGCTTGCTCCGCTTCTTCCCCGCTCGAAGTCGTGGGTGTCTGTTCCGCGCCCCTTGCGACTAAGGTCTTTTTTCTCTTTATCGAGTTCTCCGCAGGCGTCCAATTCCGAGGATGCAGATTTCTCCAACACCGTAGAGACTCCTGCGGTACGGGCTCAATGGTGGAAAGTAGTCCCGATTGATGTGCTGAAGATCGGAGGGCTCATGCTAGTCCTCCCGACGCTGACGAACGTCAAGACGCGTTTCTTCAACGGTAACACCGCAAAAGCGGCTCGCGTGCAGAGCGTCATGGACTCATCGCGCGCGGTGTTCACTATTCTGGTGACGGTGCAACTTGGCCAGCTCTCGGATGCCATTGGCAGGCGGCCATTGGTTGTCCTTAGCGTCCTCTGCACAGCAGTGCCCTTGATGTGCCTGTCATTTTCAGACAACCTGTGGTACTATTTCGTCGCGTTCGCAGCTGCTGGCGCCCTTGGTGGCCAGTCCTCGCCAGCCTCTCAGGCATACGTGGCGGACTGCTGCCCACAGAAACAGCGAGCCCGGATCTTTGGCATGCAAGGCGCTCTTACGACCATTTCGTTTATCTTTTTGCCAATTTTGGGGTCGTCGTTGGAGTATCTCAGCGGGCAAGGTGCACTGTACATCACCGCCGTCGGCATCGAGATTCTTGCCATTAGCTTCGCATGCTTTCTTCCCGAGTCGCTTCCCCAGGAGAAGCGCCGGCCTTACAGTGCAAACGGAGGACTTCGTGTTGCAATTGTGCAGCCACTGAGGAAGCTGTTTTCCCGTCGTGGCAGTGTATTGTGGGATCTCGCTGTGATCAAGTGCCTAAAGGGTATGACGATTGGCGCCCCGATATCTTTTGCAATGGCGAGCCTTCTAGACTTTGCCGATGCGGACTTCGCAGTCTTGCTCACAATCAGTGGCATCGGGCAGATGCTTGTGCAAACGGTTTTCTTGAAGTTCATACTTGCAAAGGGCTGCTCAGAGATTACATTAGTTCTCTTCAGTTTTGGAGTGGGCGTTTGCTTCTACTCGGGGATGTGTTTCTTAAGCGTGTGGCCCTGGAAGATGTCGGCATTCCTATTGACTGCGTTCGACTCCTTCACTTCAGTCTATTATCCTGCTCTCGTGTCCTTGATAACGACAGGGCAGGAAGATTTAGGATTTGTGCTTGCAGCCTTCATGGTAGTCGACGAAATCACGGCAGTAATGTCACCCTTGGTGATGGGAGGTGCGTACCAAATCTCCTTTATTGCACCTTTCATTGTGTGTGTCGCTCTGAACGCCATTTGTCTTATACTATCCGCACGCTTGCGGGCCCGCGTGATGACAAGGGAAGGCGTTGCATTGGCACCAGGAGAGATTGACAATTTTGCGGAGGATGCCAGTTAGAAACACATTAACAAACAAGCCTTTGTTCCCCTCTCGACTTCTCCGTGCATGAAGCCTCCTCTCGCACAGATCTCGCCCCTCTCGACTTCTCCACGCACGAAGCCTCCTCTCACGCAGATCTCGCCCGACCCATCGTCTGGAAGTCGAAGCCGTCCTCCTCGCCGCCGGGGTGCCGTTGCTGCGGATGTTGTTGGCTGCCCTCCTCCCTGCCTATCCGCAGCCCGCAACAAGGAGGCCTCGCCCGAGCGCCGGGCGCACGAGGAAAGCCCGGCGCCGGGAGGGAGGGAGGCACGAGAGGAGGAGGAGGAGAGGGGGGGAGGAGGGAAAGAGGAATGAAGCAGTGGCGAAGCGTCCTGGCCTTAGTGGGCCCCGGAAACGGCAGGGCCGTTTTTTCACCATTTTCCGAGAAAGTGTCCTTTGAAAATGGAAACGGCAAAAAAGACGGCGACCAGAAACGGCAAAAAAACGGCTCCAGGATTCGAACCGGAGCCGGAACCGGTCAGAAAACGGCGACGGAACCGGTAAAAAAACGGCGTCGGAACCGGCAAGAAAACGGCAAAACGGAACCGGTAAAAAAACGGCCCTGTCGTTTCCAGAGCCCACTAAGGTCTTGGCTCGCCTATAGACCTACCAAACAATGTTCTAACAACCTTTTGGGGTTTCCACGGAATGTTCTTTGAACATTTCTAGCGGATATTGTCTTGTTTTAGCACATCGGGCCTATGTTCTGAGAATATGGTGTATGTTATTAGAACATTTTTGGGTTCTAAGAAAACTTCGTGGTAGGATTATAGGAATGCCGGGATGGTCGGTCCCTGCTCGAAGGAAGAGGAGGGGAGGAGGGAGGGAAAGAGGGAAAGAGGGAGAGGATGAGGAGGAGGGGGGGAGGAGGGAGGGAGGACGACGGGGAGAAAAGGAGGAGGAGGGAGGGAGGTCGGTGGAAAGGGGGAGGGGAGGGCGGCGGAGGGAAGAGGGCAGGAGGGCGCAGCAAGCAGGGAGGAAGGGGGAGGGGGCTGTCGGGGAGGGCGGGAACGGAAAGCGGGGAGGAAGACGGACGGAGGAGGCGGGGATTGGGGCGAAGGGAGGTAGAAGTCGAAGGACAAGGAGCGGCAGAATGCAAAACCATGATGTCTCGGAGGTCCGCGCGGATTTCTTGGATCTGCGTCGGGCCCTTCGTGGCGGTTTCCGGCGCCGCCCCTGGAGGGCTAAGGTCTGGGGGAGACGCGGGCGGCTGTGGCAGATGTGATGAGGGGGGCAGCAAGGAGGAGCGAGGAGGAAGAAGGAGGCGCAGAAGGACGAGAGGAGTGAGGAGGAATGGGAGGGGCGGAGGGAGCGGGAGAGGTACTTGAGACAGGGCCATCGCGCCCCTGCAGAGCCAGTGCCGACCTGGGGGCCAGTCTGTGGGAGGGCCGTGGGACGAGCAGCAAACGGTTGTGCCGCGGCTGAGGAGGCGCACGGGGAAAGCAGCAACAGAAGCCGCAGGACGAGGGCGATGCGGGGCGGGAGGAGCGGCGGCGAGCCCGGGGGGGAAGCACCAGAGGGGGCAGGCCTTTTCGGCAGCAGGCGGCTTGGCTTCTCGGAAGCCCTCCGGCCTTCCGAGGAGCCGCCTCTGTCTTCGGGCTTGGACGCCCGAAATGGGTACGGAAAGAATGGGTACGATGCCCAACAGCAGTTCCTGTGCATTCTGAACAGGGCTCGCTGTCGGTGTCGCCGCGGCCTGTGTCCATTCGAGGCAGAAGGCCGCCCGCCCAACAGCGGCCGCTGTTGGTTTGGGACAACATTTGTTGTTGGGCATTGTGTCCATTCTTTCCGTACCCATCTCGGGCGTCCACATCGGGGAAGGCTCGGAAAATTGTTTCCAGGGAAACAAGCAATGACATCAACTTAAAAACTCGGAGGTCCGCGCGGAGTTCTCGGATCGGCGCTGGCGCGCGGAGCGCGCCAGGGGCGGCGCCGGAGGCGCCGCCAGGGGGGGTCCAGCGCGGATCCGAGAAATCCGCTCGGACCTCTGAGTTTGCATGCATATGTCATGGTTCGTTTCCTTATTATTGCAAGAACTGTTTGAAAGGCTGGAGGCCTTCCGAGCCATCTGAGACGGCCCGCCCGCTCTCCCCGGACAAGACGAGAGGAAGCGTCCTATGCGCGCAGGGGTCCTTTCTCAGCGAGCGAAGAACGGTATACGATAAACTTCTTCGCCGTCGGGGGCACCTGCCCCTGGGCGGCTGGAAAGTTTATACCCCTACGGTGCCACCGCAAGGGTATGGACTTTCCAGCCGCCCTGGGGCAGGTGTCCCCGACGGCGAAAAAGTTTACTTTATACCGTTCTTCGCCCGTTAACCTTCTGTCGTAAAAGTCCCAAAAGGTGCGCGCGGCCGAAGGGTCGCCGCGGGGGGCGGGCGGCAGGGCCACCGCGCATATGCGCGCGCTCCCCAAGCCTCCTGGGCCACCCCCCCCCTTGCCGAGCCCTCCCCCCCGTTGCGGGGGGGAGGGGGGGGGGCCGCTCAAAAGCACGGCGCGGGACTTTCAGGGGGCGTCGCCTCACCAGTATCACATTTGGAGAGGTCTCTGGCGAATCGTTCCGTTGGGCGCGTTTCTCAAGCAGCACGATCGGGCAACTGAATGGGGGGGGGCACTCAAAACTACGACCTGGGGCCGCCGGCCGGGGCCCTCGGAAACGAAGGGCGCGAGGGCGCGGGCGTCGCCGTGAGGCCGCGTCGGCGAGCCCAGCTGTTGCGTACCCAGAAGTGCGTGCAAAAGTACGCTCAAAGGGCCTATTCAATCCCATGACCTTTTCTGGTTTGCCTTATCTCACTTACCCCCAGGCTCGCCGCCGGGAGGAGGAAGAGGAGGAGGAGGAGGAGGAGGAGGAGGAGGAGGAGGAGGAGGAGGAGGAGGTGAAGGAGGAGGAGGAGGAAGAGGAGGAGGAGGAGGAGGAGGAGGAGGAGGATAAGCTTCTCTCGCCTTTTGCGCCCCTTTCTCGCTTGTGCTGAAGAGCCAGCTGGAGGCAACCGGGGGAGAAGTGGTTGGGACGATGGGGAAGCTGGCGGGAAGGATAGATGGTGGAGGAGTGGAAGCAGGAGGAGCAGTGGCATATCGGCAGCACTGGGACATTTTCATTTCCTGCAGTAGTCGCGGCAGCACCGGCGGCCCTGGGCAGCGTGCGGTGGGGACAGCAGGGTCATGGGCACCCTACGATTGGGGAACACACAGCGACATAAACATAAGAACTCGGGGGTTCTGCGCGGATTCCTCTGATCGGCGCTGGGGCCTCTGGCGGCGCCTCGGGCGCCGCCCCGAGCGCGCTCCGTGCGACAGGGTCGCAGTTTTCATGTTCGTGTCAATGGTTGGGGCCCTATGCGAGGCAGCTGCCGGCGCGAGCAGGCGCGTCCGGCCAGCCGGAGCGGCAGCCTGCAGCAAGGCTCTGCGGCAGCGTCGGCAGCGGCGGCGGCGGCGGCGGCGGCAGCAGCAGCAGCGGCGGCATCAGCAGCAGCGGCGGCGGCGGCCTTGGGGCGCGCCCCGAGGGCCACTGGAAGCGCGGTTGGCCCGCGGGCGTGTCACAGCGGGCATCTCGCGTCGGTGAGTGCTGGTCCGTGCCCTACGGCTCGGGGAGACGCTGGTGGTTGTGCTGGTGGCCGCGGTGTGGGCAGCAGACACAGCTGGCAGCAGTGGCAGCCGCAGGGGCAGCGGCAGCCATTGCGATGTCGGGAAGAGGCGGAGGGGGCTTGCACCTCAGGGCTCGAGCTCAAGGGTGTGCTGGCAGTGTCGTGGGCCGTTTTCCTTGTGGCTGCGCCTTGCCGGCAGGAGGTGGGTCGGAGGCAGGGCGAGGGACGACGACGACGCAGCGGAAGCGAAGGGCGCTGTTCAGCTCGCGCCCTGGCAGCTGGGACGTCGGGGCGAGGCGGCGGGCCCGCACCTCTGCCGCCTCCCGCAGGAGGGGAGGCTGCTCTCCGCAGAGGCCGAGGCGGGCGCGGCCGGCATGGTCGAGGCTCGGGCCGGCGCGCTGCGCAGCGCGAGGGCGGGGCCGATGGCACGCAGCTGCAAGTCAGCAGTCCACTCTGACTCAAACGACGCGAAGATCGGGACAAAATCGGATCGGGATAACTCGAAGTCTCTGAGAATCGGCGGGTTTGGAGGATGTATTGGGCGCCGCGGCCGCTCCAGAGCGTTCCGGAACGCTCTGAGAGCGCTCCGGAACGCTCTGGAGCGATTTATCCCGATCCTAGCCCTGTTTTGCTGACGGATGTACTGACACCGACACCTGCTTGGCTGCTCGTCGTCGACGTCGCCGTCGCCGTCGCCGTCGCCGTCGCCGTCGCCGTCGTTTTCGTCGTCGTTGACTTCGTCGTCGTCGTCGTCGTCGTCGTCGTCGTCGTCGTCGTTGACTTCGTCGTCGTCGTCGTCGTCGTCGTCGTCGTCGTCGTCGTCGTGCGGAGGTTGGGCGTGGTGGCCGTGTCTCTCAGGGAATCCGTCCGTCACATGCGGCTTGCCCATAGGACTCTGATGGGATATCTCCTTACGATCTTCTGTTCCTGCCTCCTCTCCATCATATATGTTTGTTATCCCCCTTCTTTATTTTCCATGACGACGCCCTGGCACATGGTGGATGAGCGATAGTTGAGTCTAGACTCTGTGATTTGATTGCTCATGCCAATCCGCCCACCGCCAGCCCATTAGATCAGACCCCGCTAGTTAGCCTCATGGCGTGTCGAATGAGTCTTTCCCACACCCTGTATCGCATTGATTCCTCAGCGGCCACCGTCAAGCATCGACGTAAAAAGCTGTCACAACTTAAACAACCAAGGCGTACTCGATTCCAAATGGGAGCACGGGGGCTCCAAACGTATGGATGTGTAACGCCACCAACGGTAGGTTTTAGAGCAGCCAGCGGCGGGACGTGGGAGGCTTAGAGCCTGTCATAGGGTATGTTCTGAGCGGGCCCAATTTCCCCCAGGTGGACCCGGTCCCAGGGATGAGGAGGAGGAGGAGGAGGAGGAGGAGGAGGAGGAGGAGGAGGAGGAGGAGAAGCAGCAGTACCAGCAGGAGGCAGGGGTGATAGGTAAGGGTGCGGGACACGAGGAAGAAAAGTGGAGGAGGAGGAGGAGGAGTAGGAGGAGGAGGAGTGGGAGGAGGAAGGAGGAGGAGGAGGAGGAGGAGGAGGAGGAGGAGTTAGGAGGAGGAAGAGGAGGATGAGTGAGGATGAGGAGGTGAGGAGGGAGGAGGAGGAGGGAGGAGGAGGACGGGAGAGGGGACGGTGAGAGGAGGACGGGAGAGGAGGCTGGAGGAAAGGTGGGAGGGAAGTGGAGGAGAGGGATTGGAGGAGGATGGGGCGGATGAGGATGAAGGGGCTGGAATGATGAGGCGGGGGGGAAGCGGAAAGATGGGGATCACCCAGGCTCTGGCTCCGCCGGGCGATCTGAGTGTCTCGTCGTCCTCCACGTCGCCCTCCCCCCCCTTGGTCCTCGTCGTGCTCGACCTCACAGCTCCCTGTCCTCCTCGCCCTCCTCGCCTGGGGCGCAGGCGGGCGGCCCGAGAACGATTTGAGGGATCCCGTTAGGTGGGAAAGAGAAGGGAGAGGAGGAGGAGGAGGAGGAGGAGGAGGAGGAGGAGGAGGAGGAGGAGGAGGAGGAGGTAGGGGGAGGAGGAGGGGAGGAGGGGCAGGTAGGATGAACAGGAGGAGGAGGAGGAGGAGGAGGTGGAGGGGAGGAGGAGGAACATGAGGAACAGGAGGAGGAGGAGGAGGAGGAGGAACAGGAGGAGGAGGGGAGGGGGGGGAAGGGGAGGGGTGCGACATCTGCTGCCAGTGCAGCTGGTCTCGGACCCCGCCGCCGGGCGCCTTCCTCGATGCACCGGCGCGCCTCGGGCGCGCCGGGCGCAGCAGCCATGTGGGCTGGTTCGCTCACCCCGTGCGTGCGGCCCGAGCCCGGTGCTGTCAGGCGGAGAGCAGACACACACACACACACAGAGACACACCAGGAGGCCACGGCTCCCAGGAGAGTGTGGGGGAGAACACGTGGGAAGTGGGGGGGGGAGGACGGGAGGCCAGAGAGTGCCTGAGGAAGATCTGGGGGCCGATGGGATCTGCGCCTACTTCTATTTGTGTGTCACTGGGCCCCTGCGTGCCCGCACTTGCCCTTCGCCGCCGTGTGCTCCCCCACCAGAGGCAGGGCGGGGGTGCCCGCTCTGCGGCTTCGGCTCCGCCGCCGCCGCCGTCGGTCGCGTGTGCGCCGGTGGTCCGGCTCGGTCGGTTGTCGCGCCGCTGCCGCGCCGCTGCGCTTGCGTCGGGCCTGTCCCTCTACAGGGGGAATCTTCAAAGATAATAGTAGAAAACTAGTCTGGGGACGATGTTCGCAGCTTTTAGCATTATTGTTGAGCACTCGTTTTGGCTATGTTTCAACTGTCGGGGCTAACATCCGCCCGTAGGAGGCGGTTGGTGGTCGGTCGTGCTGCCGCCTTGGACGGCCCTGCAAGAGAAGAGCGGCCTCCCCTGCAAGAGAAGGCCCTGGTGCGCGAGCTGCCAGACCCTCGGCTGCACGAGGTGCCGCGGCGGCTCCGTTTCTTTTTCCTTGCGGGAGGAGGAGGAGGTGGAGGAGGAGAAGGAGGAGGAGGAGGAATCGAGGAGGAGGAGGAGCTCTCGAGGCTCCCATCTTTGGCGGAGGGAGGGGATGAGGGCAAGCTTGCCTCACCCGCGCGTTGGCCATGCCACCATCTGACCCCAGGCAGTCGAAGGGAGGGGCAGCGGGGTTAGCTCGAGCAGGGCCAGGACGAGGATAAACCCGATGCCAGAGCGTTCCGCAACGCTCTCAGAGCGTTCTGGAACGCACTGAGAAGGCCGCGGCACCCGGGATATTCTCCAGAGCCGCCAGACTTCAGAGATTCTCGATTTATCTTCCCCCGATGTTATCCTCGCCCTGGCTTCGTCTTGCCAGGGAAGGGCAGGGGAGGGAGAGGGGGCACGACCGCAGGCGATCTCTGGGAGAGGACGGGGGGCGGAAGGGGAGGGGAGGCACGCGGTTTTGGCCTTCTGCCATGGAGATGATGCGACCAGAGGTGGGCAATCAGCCGCAGGGGATCGTTGGGTGGTCCACTGTCTGAGTGGCCTGGCCGGGGGGTGGGGGCGTAGGGGCTGCCAGCCGGGACTTGCGACCGCCCGAAGCGCGCGAAGGAAGGACGGAAGGAAGGAAGGAAGGGAGGAAGGAAGGAAGGAAAGAAGGGGAGTAATTAAGGGAGGCGGGAGAGGAGGGGGAGGGTTGTGCTGGGTTATGCTACTTAGGTGTGGATCCTGACGGAAGGCACAGGGCTCGACTCCTCGCTCGCCTTGCAAGCCGTACTCACATAGGCGCTCCTGGTGAATGGCCGCACTCCCATAGAGAATCAGTCTACCCTTGGCCCTTCTCGTTCGGGATGGTGGATACCTCCTTCACAATTCGTGAGGAGGGGGAGGAGGGTAAGCCGGGGGAGGGATTGACATCATTTGCCCCCAGCGATTACACCTGGACTGCCAATTAGCTTTGCCTGAACTTGGTCGGACATTCCTTGAACAACAGCTATGTCCAGGGTCGATCGCGCCTGCCGGCCAAAGAGCGGGCGCTGCAGGCTTCTTCCCGTTCGGATTGGTAGAGCGTATGGCATCGGGGCACGTATGGATTTGGATTTGCTCGTGGCGTGTTGCACGTCTTGTTTTTGTGGCCCCCTCATGGCATTCGTGCCTTTGCAGCGGCTTTGGCCTCGCCCGGCTTGTCGCCTCTCGCCCTACGCTCGCGGTGGGCAAAGCGGCGTGGCCGCCTGGAGCATTCCTCACCAGGCACCGAACCGAAACGTGTATGTGTGTGCGTGTGTGTGTACGTGTGTGCAAATGTGCGCGCGTGTGTGTCTGCGTGTGTATGTGCGTCGAGCACCCAGAAAA
This sequence comes from Prorocentrum cordatum, assembly GCA_963575745.1. Taxonomy (NCBI): domain Eukaryota; class Dinophyceae; order Prorocentrales; family Prorocentraceae; genus Prorocentrum; species Prorocentrum cordatum. The sequence continues at coordinate 80,996 of CAUYUJ010022235.1, forward strand.
ATAACGAAACAGTGTCGAACGAGTATCGCCTCCCAGGGCCCGACACGTGAAAACCCCCCAGTTTCGGCATTTCCTTGGTGCTCGAAGTTCTTTCTGGTGAACAAGGCCAAAGTCTGTTAGAAAATCATAAGCCCAGCTTTCGCGAAAAAGGCCGCCGAAGACTGCCTGAAACTGCAGAGGGGCCGCCGACGGCCGTCAGAAGGCCGCCGAAAGCCGCCGGTGGCACGACGTGTGTAGGTAAGAGGTGGTCCGTGGCCGACCGTGCAGGAAACCCCCTACAGGGGGAAAGTTCAAAGATAGTAAAAAATAGTCAGGGGACGATTTTTCTTGTATTTTTGCCAATTTTGGGGTGCATTTGTTTGTTGAGTATTTTTTATGTTTCTGCCAAAATGCGCCTTTAGGGGGACACGCCCGACATAAATGAACAGCGGTTGGGGCGACTCAGTAGGTCGACGGGGGCCGGCTCCGGGCAAGCTCCTGGCCAGCCACCTGGCAGGTGCGTTTCTTTTTATTTAGGGGGATTCGGGCCAGGCCGACCAGGCCCGGAGCGCGCGATGAGACCCGCAAGCACGCCAAGAGATTTCGGGGTTTCCCAGAGGTGGTTTGGCCCAAGGCGGCCCCAGCTCTTCGAGCGAGGTCTTCATGGCATCCAGATCACCCGTCCAGCATGAACCCCGGAGGGTCCTGAGGGCTCCAAAATGGTGCGGGAAGCTTAGGACACCGTGTGCCAGGACCACTCCAGGGACCTCTGGCAGCGTCCGATCGGAAGCCGGGCAAGGGCTGCTAAATCCGTGGCTGCCAAAATCAACCTCTGGGGGGTTGTCTTCGTCCTTGCGGGAAGAAGCCCGTTGACTGTTTCGCGTGCCGCGCCTCATTCTGGGAAGTTGTTTTTTCCTTCCGGGAGGGCCGTTTTAGCAGCCACGGTTTCAGCAGCCCTCGCCCAGCTTCCGATCCGAGGTCGCGGGGAGCGGCGCGATGCGCAGAGCAGTATTACCAGTCTCGAACGTATCCCAATCTTTAGGGATTCGCCTTTCAAAAGATAAGGGAATCCATAAGATTGGCATCGTGATGAGGAGGTGCCCAGCATAGGGATAGGGATATGTTTCAGGCTGGTAACACGAGGGGCGCACCCTCCTGGCGAGGTGCTGATGGAGCTGCTGTGGCGGGGCCTTCGCCGAGCGGGCGGCACTGACGCAGCTGCGGCGCCGGGGCTGGTGGCGCTGGCCCCGCCCTCGGCACAAACAGCCCCGTGTCTACCCCCCCGCCTCCTCCTCGTCCTCCTCCTCCTCCAACACCCCCCCTCCTCCTCCTCCTCCTCCTCCTCCTCCACCTCCTCCTCCTCCAACAAACAGCCAGGTGTCTACCCCCCCTCCTCCTCCGCCTCCTCCTCGTCCTCCTCCTCCACCGCCTGTTCCTTTGTGGCGATCTTGGCTGAGGATGGCGGCGGGTCAGGGAAGCGTCCAGTCCAGGAGACTGTCAGGGACGCGCGGCCAGATCGGGTCGCGGGCAAACGGCAAAAATGTCAGGAAGCGCTTCTCGCCCTCTGTCGCCGGCCCCCTCTATATGTCGGGGTGATGCTGAGACTCGTCGGCGCTGTTCTGACAATCTCTGAGGCCACTGGCATTCAGCAAGCACCTTCAGATGTTGGAGTCAATGTGGAAAGCTTTGTCTCTTTATTTCTCAGGGCGCGACACTCGCGTACTTGGTGCTCGGGATCGTGCCCTCGGGAGCGCGAGTCTGGCGTCGTGTACGGGGGATCGTGCCCTCGGGAGCGCGAACCGGGTGCAATTTGCAGACAGGATTCTGGCTTCGGGGACGCCGGTTTGGTTTTTGGTCTACATGGGAATTCTGGCTTCGGGAGCGCGATCCTCATGCAGTGTGCACAGGGATATTCTGGATCCGTGGAGCCGTGGGCCCCCGGGAGCGCGCACCTGGTGTGGATGCTGGCCTCGGGAGCGCGGCGAAGCCGGTGCAGCTTACAGAGGATTCCGGCATCGAGAGAGCGAGAAGGTTCGTGGAATTCATACGGGATTCCCAGACATCGGGCGTCTCGGAAAAATCGACGGGGCTTTTTCATAGTTTTTGCCCTTTCGGGGCCCTCGCCGGGCCTCTGGACCGTCAAAAAACGACTCGGGATGAAAAACCGGTCCCAGGGAAGTGGTCGGGAGGTCAGGGGCCCGCGTCTCGAAAAAATCGAGACGTCGGATGTCTGGGTTCTGGGGGCGCGACGAGCCAAGCGTAACTTGCAAGGGATTGTGGCCGCGGCGGCGCGAAGCTAGTGTAGTGTTCAAGGGGCTCGGGTTTCGGGAGCGCGAATCTGGCGTCACTTGCGAGGGAGATGGCCCTGGGGACGCGAGACAGAACAGTCGAGCTTGAGTAACTAGTAGGTCGACCCTGCCAGATCACGGGCACCCTTGTGTCCTGTGTTTCACGACCCGTGATTTCTACATTCTTGTGGAAATGTGGCCTTCGGAAAGATCTCGTGTCCTCTCGCGTGCCCGACTGTAAATATTTGTATGTGCCCCGGGCCCCCCGGGAATTCTGAGAACCCCAGGGTGGAGGAGGAGGAGGAGGAGGAGGAGGAGGAGGAGGAGGAGGAGGAGGAGCGGGGGAGGACGAATGTCTGAGAGGAGGAGGAGAGTAGGGGAGGAGGAGGAAGAGGATTGAGGAGACTGCGGAGGAGGAGGAGGAGGAGGAGGAGTTGTGGTGGTCAAAAAGGCTGGCTCGGAGCTCCCCCCTCTCTCGAAATGGCCACACTCCGAGCGGAGGCGGCTCTCCGGACCAGAAGAGGTGCAGGTTTTCCTCGGGCGGGTGCTGATGGGGACTTCCCCGGGTGAAGGAAAATGGGCCCTTTTTGGGGCCCTTTCTCTCTCACCCCCTAAGTGGGGGTCGCGCCCGCCCGATTTCCCCTGGTAGCGACACGGTGGCCGCGTCTGCTCGGGAAGCGCTGCCGGTGGAGGAGCAGAGCCGCGCCACCGTGTCGCTACCAGTGAGGAGGAGGAGGAGGAGGGAGGAGAGGAGGAAGGGGAGGAGGAGAGGCGGAGGCGGAGGCGGAGGCGGAGGCGGAGCGGAGGGTGAGGAGGAGGAGGAGGGGAGGAGGATGAAGGAGGAGGAAGAATAGGAGGAGTAGGGGATGAGGGAGGGTTAGGAAGGAGGAGGGGGAGGGGGAGGAGGGGAGGGGGAGTAGGGGGAGGAGGGGGGAGGGAAGGGGGAGGAGGTGGAGGGAGGGGGAGGAGGGGGGAGGGAGGAGGAGGAGGAGGATTGGGGGGGTAGGAGGAATGGAGGAGGAGCAGCGTAGAGTGATGAGGGTAGGAGGAGGTGCGGAGGCGGAGGGATGCGGAGGCCCGGAGGCGTAGGAGAGGAGGAGGAGGTGAGGAGGGAGAAAGGGAGGGAGGGAGGGAGAGAAGGAGGGAAAAGCGGGGGAGGAGGAGGAGAGTGGGGGAGAGGGAGGGGAGGAGGGAGGAGAGGGGGAGGGGGAGGAGGGGGAGGGGGAGGAGGGGGGGGAGGAGGGGGGGGAAAAGGAGGGGGAGGAGGGGGGGGGGGGGGGGAGAGGAGGGGGAGGTGGAAGGTAGAGGAGGCTGAGGAGGTGGGGTAGGAGGGGGAGGAGGACGAGGAGGAGGAGTGAGGAGGAGGAGAGGAGGAGGAGGGCGGAGGGGAGTGGCGGAGGCGGGAGGCGGAAAAGGGAGGGCGCGCGGAGGCGGAGGAGTGAGGAGGAGGATGAAGAGAGGAGGAGGAGGAGGAGGAGGAGGAGGAAGGAGAGAGGAGGAGGGAGGTAGTAGGAGGGGGAAAGAAATGGGGGGAGGAGGACGGATGGGGAGGAGGGGAGGAGGGGGGATGGGGGGGAAAGGAGAGGGGAGGAGGGGGAGGAGGAAGGAAAAGTAAAGGGGGAGGAGGGCGGAGGATGGGGGGGGAGGGTGGAGAGGAGGAGAGGAGGAGGAGGTGGTTGGGGTAGGAGGAGGGACGATGCAGAGGGGCCGCGAGAGGAGGAGGAGGAGGAGGAGGAGGAGGTGAGGAAGCGCTGCCTGCCCCCTGTTGCACCTCCGCGCGCCTTCGGACGCGGACGCCCTGGGCGAGCCGCCGCCGCCCCTCTGCCCCGCATGCGGACTGGGCAGGGCGCGGCGGGCCCGTGGTCTGCACCACGGGGTGCGGCCCCGGAGAGTGCGCTGCTCTGCCTCGGCCCCTGCGGGGAGGCCCTCGCGGGGGCTCTCCCCGGGCCCTCCTCGGGGCCCGTCTCGGGCCCTCTCCCCGCCGTCTCCTGGGCATCCGGGGCCCGTGTTTGAATCGGGACCCGGTCCCTTCCGTGTTGGAATCATCATCGTCATCATTAGCATTATCATTAGCATCATCATTAGCATCATCATCATCATCATCATCATCATCATCATCATCATCATCATCAGCATCAGCATCATCATCATTATCATCATCATCTTCATCATCATCATCGTCATCATCATCGTCATCATCATCATCATCATAATCATCATCATCATCATCAGCATTATCATTAGCATCATCATTAGCATCATCATTAGCATCATCATCATCATCATCATCATCATCATCATCATCTTCATCATCATCATCATCATCGTCATCATCATCGTCATCATCATCATCATCATCATCGTCATCGTCATCGTCATCGTCATCGTCATCGTCATCGTCATCGTCATCGTCATCATCGTCATCGTCATCGTCGTCATCGTCATCGTCATCGTCATCGTCAGCAGCAGCATCGTCATCATTATTCCCGCAGGACCCGCTCCCTCCGTGCTGGAGCTCCCGTGGTCTGTGCGCGCGCGCTTCCAGAGCCTGCGCGCCAGTGTTCCGCGCCGCTGGCGCTGGCCCAGGCAATGCCTCGCCTCGGCCCTGCTGGCCGCTGGCGCCGCGCCGCGCGGGGGCCTCCCGACGCCTGCCTCGCCTGGCCCACACCGGCCAGCTGCGGGGGAGGCCGACGATGAGAGCGGCAGCGCGCCGCCGATCGGCGGCGAACGGGTGTAGGGGGAAGCGCTGAGGAGAAGACCTTCTCAGAAGGCTCGGAAGCCCCCCAGCCTTCTGGGAAGTTCTGCGAAGCCTCCCCCGGAGACAAGCAGATAGCTTCTCGGAAGGCGCGAGAGCCCCTGCGAACGAAGCCCGGCCGCCTTCTGGGAAGGCCTTCGCCTCCTCATGATGATTTCCCCCCCCCCTCGCTCGCCGCCGAACCGCGGGGGAGTCGGCCGGAACGGGCCCCGCTCGATGCACCGGGGCCTGGGCCTGCAGGAGGCGGTCGCCGCTGCACTCGGCCGCTGCAGTGGCCAGCCCCAGCCTGCCACTGACTTGGCTTGGAGGCGAGGCCCGCAGAGCGGGACCGCTCCAAGCGCTGGCACCCCGAGGAGGGCCAAGGGCCAGCAAGCATCAGCCGCGGGCTCGGCGACCCGAGGAGCCTCCTCCTCCTCCTCCTCCTCCTCCTCCTCCTCCTCCTCAGAGCTGGCATCCCCAAGGCGCGGCGCCGTGCCAGCCGGAGGAAGCCACACCGCGCAGGAGAGAGGGGGCCACCCCGCAGGCGGGGGGCCCGACGCAGAGAGCAAGGCGCCGGGGGCTCCCAGGCAGGCTCCTGTCTCGGGGTGCCCCTCTGGTCCGTGGCCTGCTTGATCGCAGCTTTCTGGGCCGCTCTCACCGGTGGCCTCCTCAGGCTGGCCCGAGCACTCCTCTCTGATCGGGTATGGCCAGGACCCCAGGTAAGGGGACCCGGTTAGTGGTAGGGCCCCGGAGCCTTCGAAAATTGGCCAGCATCACTGAACCAGGTTGGCCATAGCTGGTGTTTTTTCGGGTGACGGCGGTTCCGGTTCGTGGGAATGGGACGGGGGGCGCTCCCCCGGTACAGATCACGAGACCAGGTTCCACTCAACCCAGTTCTACCAACGCCCGATCTGAGGCCGCGCACTCTGCCACCGCTGATGCAAACCTCAGCGCACATCTTGCAGATCGTGATCGGGCCGAAGGCCATGCACGCATGCCCACATCCGCGAAGCTGTCTGATCGCCCCTGGCACGGACGGCCGGCTACCGTTCTTCAACTCCGACCGCTGTGCATTGACGGGCACAAGCTCGGGGTGATCCCGAACACCGCCGTCGGGTCGCACCTCCTGAAGTTCCCATTGGCTCTCTCACGCTACGGAGGGCATGATGTGCCCGCGCCACTGCACTGGAGTTCCTACACCTCTAGCATCTCGGGGCTTCGGGATCGGTGCCGCACCAGAACTAGTTGTACTCCAGTTCTGCTGCAAGGGTCTTTGCCACACTCGGCTTGGACGATTGAGACTGCTCTGGCTTCTGGGCTCACTCCGCGTGTATTTGAGCCATATGCCTCAACATCGCAACCGCATCGACCGCATTCTAGCACTGGACCCGACAACTGCGCAAGACGTTGTCGGCAATCGTGACGTCCTCGCGGCCAAGCCCCGTGATGGAATCCACCCATTGACTGCCAATCCAGTCGACCAAATCCCAACCACTTCCCACTGCTTGGTCGTACGCGAGATGCGATCCTCTGGGCGATGAAGGGGATGATAATGTTGATGACGATGAGAAGAAAGAGGATGATTATGATGATGATGATGATGATGATGATGATGATGATGATGATGATGATGATGATGATGATGATGATGATGATGGTGATGGTGATGGTGATGGTGATGGTGATGGTGATGGTGATGGTGATGGTGATGGTGATGGTGATGGTGATGGTGATGGTGATGGTGATGGTGATGGTGATGATGAGGAGGAGGAGGAGGAGGAGGAGTAGGAAGCGGAGAAGGAGGAGGAGGAGCAGGAAGATAAGTAGGAGGAGGAGGAGCAGGAAGATAAGGAGGAGGATGAGGAGGAGGAGGAGGAGTAAAGGGAGTGGTAGAAGGTAGAACAGGCACAGGAGGATCAGGAAGAACACGAGGGGGCCGCTGAGGAGGGGGGCAGACAAGATGGAGGAGAAAGATGATTCGGTACCTGTGACAACGGGGACGAGAAGGACGAGGGTGCGCCTGTTCGGCCTGCGCATCGCCGCACTGCCGCGAGGAGAGCGAGCTGGGCGCTCCCGTGATCGCGCGACTGCGCGGCCTGTCGGCCGAGGACGCCTGCAGATGCGCCGCTCGGGAGGGGGCTCTGTGTTTTGCCACCGTCGGCTCGAAGAAGCTCCTCGGGAAGAAAGCGGAGCATCAATGACACGCCGCAGGTGGGAGTCCGTCAGCGTGCCACGCGCTCCTTCTTTCCTCTCCGGAGGCGTGGTGCTCCTGCTCCAGTGTCACGCTGATGGGTTCCCCACGGCGCCGTGTCACTGAAACTGTGCTTGCCCCCCCGAGCTCCATGCACCTCGCATGGCGAGAACTGGGGGATGCGCTCCGCGGCCCAGGTGGCGCGCGGTGGCACGGTGATAACCAGAACGTCGGGGGGCACCCCTGGGGCCAGGGCCACGCCTGGCAATCTGCGGACGCAACTCCTCCCAGGGATCGGCTACAGGATTCATCTCCAGGACCCACCCCTGCGACGCGGAGGCTCTTGGGCTCCTCGGTGGCCGCTGTTTCGTTGCCTGCCGGGGGAGGGCGTGCGTCGGGGGGCAGCGAAGGGAGCGCGGGAGCGGTGGCAGAGGGAGCCGGTGCGAGGGCGAGGGAGGGAGGCAGGGAGAGAGACCAACGAGCTCCTCCTCCCTGGCCCATCCTCCCTGCTCGCCCCTCCTTCTCATCTTTGCTCTATTCCTCCTCATCCTCATTATTCTCCTCCTCATCCTCCTTCTCTTCCTCCTCCTCCTCCTTCGCCTCCTCCATCTCTTCCTCCTCCTCCGCCTCCTCCTATTCTTCCTCCTCCTCCTCCTCCTCCTATTCCTCCTCCTCCTCCTCCTCCTCCTCCTCCTCGCTCTCCCGAGCGCGCCCTCCTCCGCGCGCGCTCCCCAGCGCGCGGAGGGGGAGAATGGCGACGCGTTGGAGGTTCGCGTGTGTGCGTGTGTTGTGTGCGTGTGTGTGTGTGTGTGTGTTTACGTGTGTGCGCGTGTGTGTGCGTGTGTGTGTGTGCGTGTGTGTGTGTGTGTGTGTGCGTGTGTGCGTGTGTGTGTGCGTGTTTGTGTGTGTGCGTGTGTGTGTGTGTGCGTGTGTGCGTGTGTGCGTGTGTGCGTGTGTTTTTTGTGCGTGCGTGTTTGTGTGTGCGTGTTTGCGTGTGCGTGTGTGTTGCAGGCCTAGCGTTCGGGTCCTGCGCGCGGGCGCCCCCTCCGAGGAGCTGCTCGAGTGGGGCGCGGAGCTGGCCCTGGAGATCAACAGGCGTCCCCCGATCCCTGGTCCGTCTCGAGTCGGGGTAGGTTCGGGCCGAGGAGGGGGGGGGGATGAGGAGGAGGAAACGGAGGAGCTGGAGCTGGAGGGGAAACAGGAGCAGACGCCCCCCTTCCCGTCCTTGCTCGCTCCCTTCTCCCCGCCCTCTCTGCTATCGTTATGCGGTGTATGTCGTTGAGGTTCGGTTTGGCTGCATGCAATGGATGCCTCCTTTCGTTGGCTGTGTTTGAAGTGTGATTTTGATACATTATCGTGCTGCATGATTCGGTGTATGGTTATGAAATGTGGTAATTGTGTGTGTGTTACTGGTGTCGTTGATGTTGTTGCCTGTTGCGTATTATTTGTGTATGTGTCCAGTGTCTGATTTGGATGTACGCTTTCGATTTCTGTGTTGAGCGCATGCTCTGAATGGCGGGCTCGGTGACTGTGTTCGATGTTATCTTTGTTGTATGTCACCGGTGATTGCTGGTCGTGTCTGGCCTTGTCGTGTTGCGCGGGTGTACGTCATGGATGCCTGCACTTGATTTGTGGTAGTGGTGCCCTTATTTGATGCATGCTCTTGAAGTTATGAATTTGATGCAAATCATGCGTGTAGGTCATTGTTGTATGCTGCCGGTGTGCTGTATTGATGCACGTAGTTAGTGTTTTTTGTCGGCAGCACCTCATCGATGTATGCTGTTGGAATCTGTCTCTTGTGTACGATCTTGGTCGATGTACTTGATGCCGCGTGGCCGCCTCGTGGCCGCCTCGTGTGCTGGGTGGGTCTGGCAAGGTTTGGCCACGTTACTGCTAGTTATCGCCTCGCGGCCGCCTCGTGCGCTGGTTGGGTCCAGCGAGGTTTTGCAACATTGCCGCCTCGTGGCCGCCTCGTGCGCTGTTTGGGTTTGGCGAGGTTTCGCGCCACGTTGCCGCCCGTGGCCGCCTCCTGGCCGCCTCGTGCGCTGGTTGGGTCCAGCGAGGTCTCGCAACGTAGCCGCCTCGCGGCCGCCTTGTGCGCTGGGCAGGTCCGGCGAGGTTTCGCCACGTTACCTCCCGTGGCCTCCCCGTGCGTACCTTACATAGCTTGCACCACATTGAATGAACCACATAGCCCACACCGCGTAGCTCATACCATATAGTCTGCACTAAACAACTTACACCGCACAGCTCTCATTTCTCAAGTCGCGCTGCATAGATTGGACCACCTGGCTTGCACCACTTAGCTCACACTACGCAGTTGCACTGAAGAGCTTGCACCATGCAGGCTGCACCAGACAGCTTACGCCACCTAGCTCACACCACACCCTAGCAAACACCACATAGCTTACACAGCACAGATCGCACTGCGTAGCTCACACCTCACAGAATCTCCTTTCTCAGAAAGGTAGAGACTCGAACATTCCCCCCAGAGATTGTCGACAGCCCCTGGGACATTGTAGATTGCATATAAGGATGCCTCGCTTTTCATTTTCTTTCTGAAATCATACCATCCCAGGCAGTCCGTTTATCGTCCCCCCTCGACCGTGTAGACACATACCATGCGGCCACACTCGTGTATCGCAGAATGCCGTTTTTATCAAGAGCCCTTTCAAACACATGCACAAAGTCAATACATGCGCGCACATTTCGAACTCGTACCAAACGCATTAGTTTTGCGAAGCGTTCCTCATAAACACAAGAAATATGCGAGCATGACCGCGAGAACTGGCTCTTTTTCCGGGTGAGCATATAAAGCAAGCCCTTAGGTTTTTCAACACCTCTCTTGCCATTTTTTTTGCAGGCGCAAATTTGTTGAAACCATGGGCATCCGCGTTGGGCAAGCATGCGCCCAGGGCGCGAATCCGAATCCACAGAATGCCATGCGGGCAGCACGCGCGCGCCGCCACGCGAGCGTGTCGAAACCCTTCCTTCATCATTGGCTCCCGAAGCTCTTCAAAATATATGTGTTCCATAACGCTTGGAAAACGACAAGGGGTTTCACACACACACACATACATTCTGCCAGGGTTTTTGGATGTCCGGGCGAGCTCGCACGTCCCAGCCCTCACCCTCAGCAGCGCCGCGGCATCACGTCATCGTCATCGGCAATCGCCGCAATTGCGCACTCATTGCTCAAGCAATTTTGTCAGTGACACATGTGCATCATCATTGCCATCGGCGTTACCAGCATCGGCGCCGTCATTGGCCTTGCCGTCGGCATCGTCATCCTCGTCACCACCATCGCTACTATCATCACCGCTGCCGCTGTTGCCTAAGTCATCATGATACCGCGCCGCCCGAAAAGTGCCCGCGTACCAGTGCGGCCTTTGACACGCGCTGGGACGTTGCCATCAGTAAGCGCCATTGCGGCCGCATCGCTTGCGCTCTGTGCGCGAGCTTGCGCCCGTTGGCGCGGCCGCAGAGAAGCGCCAGCCATAGCCGATCAATCATCGCAATCGCCGCCGCATGGGTTTTGTAAACCAAGCTCCAGGTGGGAGTGTGGAATGATTCCGCGAGCAGTGGAGTGACCAATTCAAGAGTTGGCAGCAATTGGCAGCACCACACCGATTGCACCACATCGCTTACACCGCGCAGCTCGCACAACACGGGCCATACCTCATCTTTCACACTGCACAGCCTGCACATCCACAGAATGCAGAATTTCATGTTTTTGGGGTCCACGCTGGCAAACATTGTTGTTTTCTGTTCGGTTCGTGCACACTGGTAGTGTCTGTCCTTGCTCACTGAGGTGTTGATGCTCTGGCGTCGGTTCGTCATCGCCCCCCCCCACCCGGCGATTTTAAGATTTCCCAGAAAGCCGTATATGGTTTGACTGAGAAGGTGTGGCACTTCCGCGCGGAACCATCTCCTCGTCCGCCTCTTCATCATCACCAAGTCCCTCATCCTCCTCCTCCTCCTCCTCACGAGGAGTGAGAGGAGCATGAGGAGGAGGAGCGGAGGACGAGGAGGAGGAGGAGGAGGAGGAGGAGGGGCAGGAGGAGGAGGGGGAGGAGGAGAATGGCAAGCTGGAGGATGACGCCGGAAAACCAAATGAACACAAGGAACAGCACACAATATCCAAAGAAACGGTAGTTTTGGCAACAGAAACTTGCCAGGAAAAACAAGTGGTTCGGCAAGTTCTACTACAACGTGTAGAGTTCTCACAACATAGTATTCTAGTACAGTGTATTCCCCGTAGCATCATTCAGATCATCTGATAATTCCTCGCCAGAGCCACAAGTAAATAGAGCCCCAGTGATTGTTCCCACTGCAGGAAGCAGCACAGCTTCCACCACAGCTCTTACGACTTTCCTGTTTTACAGCCTCTAAAGCAGGCCGTCTTACAGCCCCTTTCTAGTCAGCGGTACAATCCCCTCGCAACTCCTCATTCTACAGTTCTCCCTACAGCTCCGACCAGGATTCATGCAGCAGCTCTGCGCGCATGTCCTTCAACAGTTCCTACTACAGCCACGCGCGTAGCTCTCGCTACAATTCTTGGTTCTTGTCCTACTCTAGTTGATGGCGCCTATCCTATTACAGATGCATCTCTTCTTGTACTTCCCAGTGCAGCCAGTAGCACAGCTTACACGGATGTTCTGGCCGAAGTGTGTGTTTCCATGTCCAATTGCCAACAGTCGTACACATCCCGATGCAATTCTCAAGACATTGTCCATTACGGGTCTTACTAAAGTTCGCAGTGCAGGTCTTCTTGCAACGCCTCCTAGAGCGTTCACGACAGGCCCTCCTGCAACGCATGCTGCATATCGAAATACAGTTGTTACAAGCCCTTTGCGCAGCCGCTGATACAGCTCCCCTTACACTCTATACTACAACCAGTCCCAGTCGTGCAGCTCTTACTGCAGTTCTCATTTCAAGAGGCTTACGCCATTCCGCAGACCCCCAGAAGAGGCGGGAATCCCGGGGAGTTGACGGTTGAGGCGTCGTGGATTTTTGGGGCACTATTTGGGGATTCGTGTGGGCGTCTTGAGAGTTGTTTGGGGGCCTGGTGGAGCCTCTTAGAGGCAGTTTTGAAGCGTCTTGAGGTGCCATTTGGGGGCCTCTTTTGGGTGCCTTTTTGGGGCCTCTTGGGGCTTATTGGGGGCTCTTTTTGGGCGGCGTGGGGCCTTCTTGGGGGTTTGGGGGGCCCGTTGGGGCGGACAAGTAGGATATTCGGTCCGTGTTTTCCCTCTTGGCCTTTTCTGGTGCCTTTGTGTGGCGACCTTTGGCCGTCTTGGGCCCCTCTTCGAGTAGCTTTGGAACCTTCTTGGGCCGCCTGGGGCCCTCGTAGAGGCCTCTTGGGCTGTCTACGAAGCCTTTTGGGCCGTCTTGGAGCGTCGGAGGTCGCCCCGAGGCGGGCATGATAGAGGGACGATGCTGGTGAAAGAGAGGGGGAGGCGGCCCATGAGAAGGAAGCGACAGTGACGGTGGATGGTGAAGAGGAGCCTGAGGAGAGGACGCAATTCTGCAGGCGTAGAAGCAGCAATGCATGGGCAAGAGCCCCGCGAGACTCCGGTTTCCCAGGGTACGCTCGCGGTCACTGCATGGAATCATCCCTCTGTGATTTTGTCCGAGATGCTTGACGTGAAAGTTCCAATGGGAACATTTGGAAGTTGTGCATTCGGGGCATTTGTCACTTAGCTCGTTTGACGGCAGAGAAGATGGTGTGGCTAGCCACAGACATGTCCAGAACTCACCCAGGCCCCCACCCTTCACCCTCCGCGTGCATCTCGCATACATCCTCCTACTCTTGGGGCCTCCGCTGCGCAGGCACCGGAACACGGTGGTGGAGTTGCGGCCCTGCCGCTTGGGTTGGGGCAGCCTCGAGACGAGCGAGGCTTCGGCCAGGCCTGTGGGGAGCAGAAGCCTCGACCAGACCAGACCCAGCGCTCGCGTCCCATTCTCGCCTGGGCTCCCGCCTTCCTCTCTTTTTGCCCCTCTCGTGCTGTTGGTTTCGGCACCCGCTCCTGCTGCAGCTGCTGCCCCTGATGCGGCAGTTCCTCACCACCCACCGAACCGCCCGAACCCGACCCGAAGGCCTCAATCTGCCCTCCGTTTCCAGTTGGGGGGGGCGGGTCGGGGAGCACTGACAAAAACACCTGTGGACCCCGTACCCCCCCCACCAAGCCCGAAATAATTGGGCCCTTCGGGTTGGGTTGGGGTGGTCTGGTAGGCAGTCAGTCCCCCCGCCCTCGTGGGCCAGCACCCGCGGCAGCGCTTCGCGACTCGCCGACCCGTCGCGACGACCCCCCGGCGCGGGCGCGCCAGGTCGAGCGCGCGCCCTGCCCGTGGCTCGGCGTCGGCCTCTCCGGGGCGCTCGAGCCCCGCGGTGGTCGTGGCGACGTCGTGCCGGGGGCCCCCCCCAAGCGGGGCGCTTCGGGAGCCTTGAGAAGGGGTCGGCAGTCCTGGCGCGTTTCCAAAAAGGTTTCCCCAGGATTTCCGCGAATCCCTCAGGATTCCTTTGGATTCCTGTGGACCCCTCCAGATTCTCTAAGATCTCCAAAGGGATCCCTAGGACCCCCCAGGATTTCTCGGGATTCCTCATGAGCCATTCCGTGGGACCCCCCGAGGAATCGGCAGGATCTTCCAGGATTCCTCAGGCTCCTTCCGGAGTCCCCAGGATTCCTCAGGATCGGGGCTCAAGAGACGGGGGTCAGTGCAAACGGGGGTCAGCCAGGGCACCGGATCCTGCAGGACCCTGCGAAGAGCCCCCTCTGGCTGACCCGGGTTAGCGAGCCGCTCGTGGCCGCGAGGCGGCCGCGCACATTGGCTGACCTGGGTTTGCGGAGATCTGCGTTGCAGTTTTTTGTTCCTGCGTTGCAGTTGTTGGTTTCCTGCTGACCCGGGTCTGGATTGACCCGGGTCAGAAGATCCACGAGCGGTGACCACACCGTGCGGTGAGTCGGTGGGGATTCGGGGTCACCGCACGCAACAGCTTCGAATTTATCCCTATCCCTAAGATTGACACGCCCAGAGGCGACGACAATCTCAGGGATGCGCCCTGGAAAACGAAGGGGGTCCCTAAGATTAGCATCGTGATGAGGCGATGCCCGGCTTAGGGATAGGGGTATGTTCCAGGCTGGTAACGCACGGTTTTGGGACTCGGGTCCCTCTCCGAGGACGTCTCGGGCGACGGGGGCCTCCGGGGTCCCAAGACCGTGCGGTGACGGACGGTGCGGTGAGGTCTGGGGGGATGTCGAGGTCACCGCACGGTCTGTCACCGCACCGTTTCGGGACTCCAAGTCGTGGACCGCTTCCACTCTGATGCCGCCCCGCAGCAAAGGCGGGACAAAGACAAGAACGAAGGACACCGAAAACCTGACGAAGGCAAAAATCGCGGTTCAGGTCGAGCCCTGCGAGCCGGCCTTTGCAGAATGACCCTCGCAGTGGGACAGCCGCGATCGTTCAGGGTGGCAGGTTTCGCGCGGTGTCAGAGCCCAGCGCCGACGCCACCACGACGTGGGTATGCCGTACGGGGTTCTTTTTGATGGGACGATGTTCTACCATCATTTTCATAGGTAGAAGAGGGAGGAGAGGGAGGAGGAAGAGGAAGAGGAAGAGGAAGAGGAGGAGGAGGAGGAAGAGGAGGAGGAGGAGAAGGAGGAGGAGGAGGAGGACCTCCACATCCTCCCTTCTCCCCCGTCCTACCCACGGTAGCGGTGGTGGAGAATCGGCCCAGCACCCGTCCGACCCCGGCGGTTGCCGCAAGCGGCCCTGGCCCAGGCTGCCCCCGGCTCTCTTCGCTCCACTCTCGGAGACTCCAGGCCTTCGACCAGGGAGGCGCCCACACCGCAGGCAGGGCCCATCCTGGACCCCTCCCCACCGGCCCGTGCTGGAGCGGCCCATCCTGGGTCCAGGAACGGCGCAGATCAGAGGAGGAAAAGGGAAAAGGCACCCATACCTCTGCCCGTCGCCCGTTGTCCCCCTTTTTGGGCCTCCCGGGAGGCCCTCGTCGCCACCGCTGGAGTCGCCACGAAATCCTGGTCAGAACGCACCCCAGGAGAGGTCCGGGGAGTAGCCGTATCCGTGCCTGTTGGTTTCCCCAGCAATGGCCCATCCTGGGTCCAGGAGCCCTCGGGACGAGGATAAGTCCGTTCCAGAGCGTGCTGGAACACTCAGAGCGTTCCGGAGCGCTCTGAGAAGGCCGCCGTGGCGCCGGAGCTCTGAGATTCTGAGACAGACAGCTTCAGAGCTGCCCGAGCTCAGAGATTCTCGACTTATCCTCACCCGATGTTAGCCTCGTCCTGGCTTCTTCTTGCTGGATGCCGTGGGGGCCTCCTCCCTGGACATCTTGGAGGGCGCCTTGTGCCAGGGGCACCTCTGGCAGGCAGCCGCGGCCCTCTGCCCGCACAGGCTCTCGGCGCACGGCCTGGAGTTGGCGTGCGCGGGGGCTGCCGAGGGAGGCCTCGGCGCCGCGGCCGCGGAGGAAGCAGCGAGCGGGGGGGATGATGCACAGCGCTCTCCTCCTCCTCCTCCTCCTCCTCCTCCTCCTCCTCCTCCTCCTCCTCCTCCTCCTCCCTCCTCCTCCTCCTCCTCCTCCTCCTCCTCCTCCTCCTGCCTTCCTCCTCCCCCTCCTCCTCTCCCCTCCCTCCCTCCCTTCTCCTCCTCCTCCTCCTCCGCCTCCTCCTCCTCCTCCTCCTCCTTCCTCCTTTCTTCCTCCTCCTCTCCTCCCCCCTCTCCCCCCCTCCTCCTCCTCCATCCCTCCTCATCCTCTCCTCCCCCCTCCTCCTCCTCCCTCCTCCTCCTCCTCCTCCTCCTCCTCCCTCTACCTCCTCCTTCCTCCTCACCTCCTCCTCCTCCTCCTCCTCCTCCTCCTCCGTTGCCATTTTGGCTCAAGATCGGGACAGGCCCGTTTTGAGTGAGGCAGCCCTTCTTCCAGGGCCATCCAGCTGTCAAAGGCTGGCGGACACTTTCGTTTTCTGTGCTTCTGATGGCAGATGCGGTCCCAGCTGGGCCTGCCAGTACCCAGGAGCGTCAGATTCTTGCCGAGTTCGAATCCGTGGCCACCTTCCCCGACAGCGAGCGCACTGGCAAGGGCAAGGGTGCGGGCCGTTTCGTGCAGCGCAAGCGGCAAGCCCTCGCGTCGGCCGACGGCGATGCTCCTGTTGCTTCTCTTCTGGATGATGATGAAGACCATGGTGACTTTCTTCGGCAATTTTGCAGAGAGGAATTCGCCACCATGCGGGACACCATCACCACCGAGGTGTCCGAGTCTGTCGCCAAGACCGTCACGTCCAACCACAACACGTTACTTAAGATGCTGTCCTCCATGCAGAGCGAGGTGGCCAAGCAGTCCAGCGCCATCGAGGGCCAGGTCCAGACGGCGATCGCGCCCAGGCTCGACTCCCTCAACAGGCGCCTGCAGGCTCAGCTCGACGAGCAGAAGCGCAGCCTCTCCGCGCTTGAGGGCCGTGCTGACGCCCACGACAAGTCCATTCATGATATTCAAGACCAGCTTGCCGAACTCCGTCGCCAGATGGCCATCGCCGAGCAGACTCCCAGGAAGCAGCTCGCTGCTCCCACGTCCTTCGACCGCGAGGAGGACACCACGATTGTTGTTGCTGTGTCACAGCGCCCTACTACCTTGGCCTCAGTGGTCTCTTCGCTGCGCCCGTGGCTCGGCGAGATTGGCTTTGAGGACGAACAGTACGAGATCAAGCAGAAAGGCGAGTCTCCTGCCAGGAGGTTCGAGATTTGCTTCACGGGCTCGACCACCATTGCGTCGCGCCGCGCCAACAAGGCCACGTCGCTCCTCAAGGGCGCCGACGGCTGGAAGGAGTTCTGGGTCGACCCCCCTGGTGCCGAGCGCTGCCGTTTGCACCTGGGCCCCGACAAGTCGCCCAAACGTATCAAGACCGAGGTCACTCTACGCAAGGCCAGAGCGATTGTGGAGCTGCAGTACCCTGGCAAGCGCTTCTACTCCGACCGCGAGCACGGCGTCCTCTCGATCGGCTGGGACAAGATCATGCACGTCGACGTCTTCCACGGCGACGCCCCGCCCAAGATCTACTGGGACTCGACGCAGCTCGCCAAGCATGCCATGGCCATCGACACCCTCCGCAATGCGGTCAAGGAGCTCACGCACCCGACCGACCCTAGCCAGTGGTGCCTTTAGCGCTGCTGGGCTATTTCAACTTCCAGCGCCGCCGCCTGGGTCCGCGGCGTCACCGTTTCGGATAGCTACCTGGAACTCTCGTGCACTTCTACAGGCTGGCGGGGACAAGGCCATTCTGAAGAGGAAGTACGTTCTCCGTCTACGTCCCCTCTCCACGGTCATCGCGCTGCAGGAGGTGCACCAGGACCACTTCCAGCTCGTCTCGTTCTTCAACTCGATCGCGTCGGGCCTCGCGATCCACTCCAGCTTCATCACAGACGCGGATGACGGGCATCGGCGTGGTGGAGTCGCTGTGGTTCTTCCGCCGCTGGCTCGTCAAGGGTCCACCTTGCCGACGACATCCTCAACTGTCTTGGTGCCAGGCCGAGCGATGCTAGTCCGTGTACGGGATGACTGCCGCACGCTCGACATCTTCAACGTTCACAATCATGATCTGTCCGCCCAGCAAGTTCGTGAAGTGGCTGCCGCGATACGAGTATCGCAGCGTGCGGCTGCTGACGACCCCGACATGTACACCACCTTTGTCCTCGGGGACTTCAATTTTGCCACGCATGAGGCTCTGGCGCTCGCTGCCCCTTCGGCGGCAGTGCGCAAGCAGTCGAAGTGCCGCCACGTGCAGGCCCCCAAGTGGCGCCAGGCTCTCGCCCTCCTGACCGAGATTGCGTGCGAGGACCCTACGCACTACGAGAAGTTCAACGACTCGTGCGCGACGATCGACCGCGTCTTCTGCTCGCTCACGGGCTGGCAGATCTGCCAGCTGTATGTCCAGATCGGCACGCTCGACACACCGGCGGCTGTCTTCGACGAAAAGCTCTCTGACCATGCTGCTGTTGTTGTCTCGCTTGCCTGCCGCCCACCTCGACCTGTGGAGTCTCGCCCCATGCCCAAACACCTGTTCTCGGAGCCAGGTTTCAAGAGGCGTCTGGAAGGGCTGTGTTCTGATGTTCCGTGGGACTCCATGTCGCCCCCGTTCAAGTTAGAAAAGTACAAGGAGCTTTTGAAGATTTCGGCCGCGGAGACCAGGGGCACCCTCTTTCGGGACAGGCCGCACCACCCGCACACCTGCCTGCTGCTTGCTCGTGCTCTGGCCCGAGTTGTCTGGAGGCAAGACCAGCGTATGGCTTCCAGGCTCCAGGACTCCCATCCCCCGGCCATTGACATGATCTCGATTGCCAACGGGAAAGTCGAGCTCCGCCACCCGCCGTCCTTCCAGGCCTGGGTCGACCAGGTCCAGACTGAGGCTGCCGAGACCGCGAAGACAGAACTTGAAGAGCGCAGACGGCGTGAAGGTGACCGCGTCCAGGTTCGTGCCCAGGTTCGTGCTCTTGAGCGGCGCGCTCGTCTGTGGTCCCCTCTCAATCGCAGGATCTCGCTCTCAGCTGTTCTCGCGCCAGATGGCTCTACGGTCAGTGAGCCCTCGGACCGCCTGCGAGTGCCCACGGAACACTGGGCCCCTGTCTTCCAGAAAAAGCCGTGGGACGCTGCTGCTGCTGCTCCCTACCTTCGTCGCCTCGCTCCTGACCTTCCTGCCGATCTACACCTGCCGCCGCCGTCGAAAAATATGCTACGTCGAGCAATGCGGTCTGCCCAGCACTCTGCTCCTGGTCCTGATGCTCTGCCATACGCTGCGTGGGCTGTGTCTTCGTGGGGTGCCGACATCTTGTGGGACGCCCTTGGTTGGGTGCTCAGTGGCCAAGAACTCTTTGCGAACACTAGCGACACGATCCAGATTTTTCTGCCCAAAAATGTCACGGACTTGGAGCTCCGCGATGGCAGCTGCTCTCGCTCCCCCGACAAGGTTAGAGTCTTGGGCCTTAGGAACTGTGACCTGAAGCTCATCTCCTCCACCGTCAACCGTGCGATCCGTCCTGCCTTGGAGGCCCTCGCCCCGCCGTGCCAGCGTGGATTTATACCCGGTAGGAATTTCGGCAACAACATCCTCGAGCTCGACGTTTCGAGTCGCCAGATGTCGGTCGTCCCTCACGGTTCTGCTGATATACCTTTATTGTACTCCCTGGACTTCGGCCAAGCCGTCCCGTCTCTGAATCAGGACTTCCTCATCCTCTCCCTTAGGGCCCTCAAGCTGCCTGATGCCTTCGTGTCCTTCGTCACGTTCCTCTATGCGTCGGTGGAATTAAGGGGTCGTCTCGCACCTAGGCACGCTAGTTCACATCTTCTGGATCCAGAGCGGCATCATCCAGGGTTGTGCCTTATCGGGCACTCTGTATGCGTTAGGTACGGTTGTCTTCTTGATTGACCTGGCTTCCCGGGTTGAGGCCGCTGGTCTTGGCCTGGTTCGGGCCTGTGCTGATGACATTGGGGGCACTTTATTGGCCATGCGGCACCTGGTACATGTGTATCGTGTTATGCAGATGGCCTCGGACTTGGCCAACCTCGCCCTGAAGGTCTCGAAATGCAAGATTGTCCCGTTGTCTGACAGGTTCTCGCCCGAGCTCTCGGCCACTGTCTCCTACTGGGTCTCCCGTGTGGTCCCCGAGTGGAGCTCGTTCGAGGTGGCTCCGAAGTTGCTCTACCTGGGCCTCTGGCTAGGTCCCGCTGTCGTTCCGTCTACTTGCTGGATCGATCTCGTTGCCAAATTGCCTCTGAGGGCCCAAGCCATAGGACGGGGAACCACTCCCGCCAGCCTTTCCGCTACACTATACAATACACGTGCCGTTACGACCATATCCTACGTGGCTGGCGACGCTCGCACAGGTGTTCCGCATCCCGCTCGGCACCTTCGCTCTCGACTTCTGGACGCAGATCGCGCAGTGGGGCGGCCCGCGCTGCACGCGGTGGGGGCACCTGGCCGTCGCCACCATCACGCGTGCTGCTGTGCACACTTTCCCGAGCTGGGACGTGCTCCTCCAACAGATGCGGAACCACGTGCGCTCCGCCCCGACCGACGCCACCTTGTCCATGCTGGCGACTGGCAAGCCGTACCCGTCCTTCTGGTTGGCCCCCGCCTTCGTGGAGAATCTGGCTCTGGCCGCAGTTGGCACCCCTCCGCCTGGCCCGTTGGCCGCCTTTGGTGCACGTGCTGCTGACGCTGCGCTGGCTGAACTTCGAGCGGACGACCGTCCTCGACCTCGCCCTCAGAGAGCTGCTCACGATGCGCTGCGGGCCTACGCGATGCTGAACAGGCCCATCACCGACCTCTTCTTGGCCCGCCTGAGGAAGTTCGCTGTCAGATCTGCGGGCCTCCTTTCGAACATCGACTGGGACGAGTGCAAGAGCGTCCTCGCCCGCTGCCCGTGCTCATGGGTTATGACCGTCCTGCGCACGTGGTCTGATGGTTGGATGACCTCGGCCCGAATCATCTCACCCGACGGCCAGAAGCACTGCGCATTCGGATGTTTGGGCAAGCTCGACTCGCTGAGGCACTACGCGAGGTGCCCTGTCATGCACCGTGCCCTGCGGCAAGCACTAGCGAGACCGATACCGTTGCCGTGGATGGACAGATGGGGTTTATCTGCACCTTCGCTGGCCACCTACTCTGCGATGGCTGCCGCGTACAACATGTACAACGAAGCGAGGCTGGCGCCCGTGTGGCCGCTGTCCCCGAGCGTGCTGCGTAGCTGTGCTCTCGCTGGTGTTCGTGCGATGCAGCTCGCGTCGCCGCTGAAGTGCTCGGAGATCGACCGCGAGCAACTTGGCCGACGGGACTGCCTCATTCGCAGCTCTTCTTCGTCTTCCTCTTCGGTGTCGTCACCCCGACTTACGCCGGCGGTATCTTCCTCGGACAGCGACTCGGACACCGTCTCCACAGCCATTGCTACGATCCCGTCGGACTCCGATGCCTGTGATGTTGGTCAGGACCCAAATCGTCCGTCTCCTATGTGGAGCGGGCGTTCCATGTCGCCACACCGTTTTGCTACTGATGTGCTCGAAACGGCGTCTGGGAGCCACGTGGGCGTGGATGTGGGCACAGCTGGCACTCCCTGTGCTTCGCAGATTGCGGCTTCCAGTGGATCATTGACTACGCGTGGACCTTTGATAGCGGCTCCGTCCTTTTCTTCGAGGCCTTGCTCGTCGCAGTTGGCGGCTTCCAGTGGATCATTGGTCGCGAGGGCTCCGTTGACAGCGGCTCCGTCTTCTCTTCCGAGGCCTTGTCCGTCGCTGAGAGCGGCTGCCTGTGCTACCTCGGTCTCGAGCGGTCCTTTGGCGGCGGCTCCGACTCCATCTTCGAGGCCTTGCCCACCGTCATCACGTGACCGTGAGCCTGCGGCAAAATCATCTGCCCCGTGCTCCTGGTCTGCTCCTCGCCCTCCGTCCGTCGCTCTGATCTGTTCGGCTCCCCCTCCTCCCATCGATCGTTCGTCGCCTCCGAATATAAATACGGCTGCGCCCGACGTCGAGTTCGACGTGCTGCGCAACTCAGGCGCGCCCTGCGCGCCCCCGCCCCTGCCGCCCGCGGCAAAGTCTTCGGCTTCGTGGGCTTATGCGGGAGACTCCTTCCCTCTGTACGCTGGGCTCCTCCTCCTCCTCCTCCTCC
>CAUYUJ010022235.1:102956-126461 GCA_963575745.1 Prorocentrum cordatum
CCTCCTCCTCCCCATCTTCCTCCTCCTCCTCCTCCTCCTCCTCCTCCTCCTCCTCCTCCTCCTCCTCCACTTCCTGGATTTCAAGGGAGCGCAGTGCAGCAGCTGGCCTTGTGGCCAGCTGGGTCTCAGCGGACGGAAGTGCTGAGCTTTCGCAGACGGTGTTTGTGTTGGTTGTTCTCAGTTGGGTATTCGAAGCTCGTGCAGGTTTCGGGTCATTGTTACAAGGCGTGTTGGGCAAGTTGTACTTTCCGCGCCACAACTTCTGTGCAGAGTCAGTTGATTTCCACTGTGTTGTTGGACTAAGTCGAGGTTATGTGTGAGGAGTGTCGACACCATGCGTGCACTGTTTCACAATGTGATCACCAGTGAACGCCACTGCTACAAAAACAACCAACAGTAATTGTGATGATGAAAGCAGCGTTGGCCGATGCGATGGCCACATTGATGGATGTGCCGCTGGCGGTTGCTGCAGGAAGGGGAGGAGGATGAGCAGGAGGACAATGAGGAGGTGTTGGAGAAATAGCCAGATAATGAGCACGAATAGGAATCTACAAGCGAAAGGGAAGGAGGGGCGTGGCCCCCGAGGCGCCGTGGTCGAGTTCGAGGTGCCGTGGGACTTCGTGAGCACGGCGGCGCCCGCGGTGCTCGCCGGGCCCCCGTTCTTCTTCTACTGCGACGTCGAGAGACTTGTGGCGGTCGGGGCGCTGCCGGAGGCGATCGTGCCTATGGAGCGCAAGTTTTGTTTTTCTCTGCCAATCGCCAGGCCGTCCCGTTCGTGCTCTCGGTTGCAGTCGTCCCTCATGGCCGCTCTTCTTCTCGCCTTCCCCCTCCGCAGTCCCCCACGTGCCCTACGACCCGCTCTTGTGTGTGGTGTGCGTGCACGTGCGTGCGTGCGTGCGTGCTTGCGTGCGTGCGTGCGTGCGTGCGTGTGCGTGTGTGTGTGTGTGTGCGTGTATGTGTGTGTTTGTATGTGTGTTTGTGTGTGTGTGTGTGTTTGTGTGCGCGTGTGCATGTGTGTGTGCGTGTGTGCGTGTGCGTGTGTGCCGAAATGGGCGGCACCACGCGGCGTGCGCCCGCGCCACCGAAGAGCGCATGCCCAGGTAGAGGAGCTGGGGGACAAGGGAGGATGGCGGCAGGAGGCTGGGATGAGAGAGGGCGCGGGGCGTTGCAGAGGGACAGCAACGACCCAACACAGGAGGAGGAGGAGGAGGAGGAGGAGGAGGAGGAGGAGGAAGAGGAGGAGGAGGACGGGGGAGGAGGAGGGGGAGGAGGAGGAGGAGGAGGAGCAGCAGGAGGAGGAGGAGGAGGTGAGGGAGGAGGAGGAAGGAGAGGAGGTAACAGGAAAGGAGACGTGTGGCGCTGCTGAACAGCAAGGGCCCAGAAAGACGATAAGGTCGATAGGCAAGCACATCAGACGCATGCATTCGTTATGCCCCGCCCCACTGCGTTGGTATTCAAGTTTGCTCGTGAGCCTGTCGAGCTCCTCTGGTGCCACCCCATTTCGTACCCGATGCGCTCCAGAGGGCACCCGCGAGGCCCCACGGCGGCAGTGAAGTGACCCCACGCTGGCAAATTTTGCTTGGAGGCTGGACACACCTGGCGCAGGCGGTCCCCGAGCAAAGTCTGGTTACGCATGTCAGGGTGAGGGGGCCGAACAGTCATTCACTGTCCCTGCGGATTCTGCTTCTTCTTGTTGCGTTGTTGGTCTCGTCCCCTCCGCGACCCTTGTCCGCGACCCACCCGCGACCCACCCGCGATCCACCCCGCCACCCACCCGCGGCCCGCCCGCGACCCACCCGCGATCCGGCCCGCGACCCACCCGCGACCGGGCCCGCGACCCTTGCACATTGCTTTATCGACAAGATCGGCGCCTGCGGCGGGCTCGTTGTACAGCTCGTGGGAAGTAGGCGCCTGCGGCGGCCCTCTTCCCGGACCCGCGAAGTCATGATTTTTCATGACGCGACCCCCAGGGGTCCAGACCCATTCCCCGGGACCGGCTTTGCATCCTGACTTTCGGGGGTGGACAGACCTCCTACCCTGACACGTCGATTAAGGAATTGGCAGTTTTCGGTTCGCGGCCGTCATTTTTGCGGGTCCAGGTCCGTCGGTTTCGGTCCCAGGCCGTTTTCACTAAGGGGAGGTGTACCAAAGGGAGGCTTGTCCACCGCCGAGACCTGTTTCTTGGACGGCCCCCGAGGGCCCGTGAGGGCCCCCAGAGGCCGACACCAGCGAGAAGCCTGCCCCGCCGCGATTGATGCACGCCTCCCCAGACCACCGACGTCATGATTTTTTCATGACGCGGCCCCCAGAAGTTCGCACCCCTTCCCCGGGACCGGTTTTTCATCCTGAGTCGTTTTTTGACGGTCCCGAGGCCCGGGGAGGGCCCCCAGGGGCCGAAAATGGCGAGAACCCCCCCCCGTCGTGCTTTTTGTCCCGACCCGAGGGGCTCTGGGTCGAGGGGGCCTGGCTGCCGAGCCTCGCAGGCTGCCGGGCCCCGCCCCGCCGGCCCCCCCCGCTCGCCCTCGTGCCCGCCGCGCTGCGGAGAGGGCGCCGCGGCTGGGCGAGATCCAGGCGAGGGCCCCTCGCCCTCCTCGGCGGCGGCCGCGCGCCGCCTCGGCCGGACGCGGGCGGGGGCCGGGCAGCCCGCGGGCTCTCGGGCCGGGCGAAAGGGGGGGATTGGGAAAAGGGGGGGTTACAAAATCTGCTGCATGCAGCTGGTTTCGGCCTCACCGAGGGGCCCATTCCTCGATACATGGGCGCCTCCCGGCGCCGGGAGGCGCCGGGAAAATCAGCCACGTGAGCTGATTCTCAAACCCCCCCCTTTGCGATCCCCGCCTTTCGCGCGACCCGAGGCTCGCTGGCAGAGGCTGGCCGACGCTCGGCGGCGGAGCGCGGCAGCGACTCGCCTCGAGGAAGGGATCGGAGGTGGATAGACCTCCTGCCCTGACACGTCGATTCAGGAATTGGCCGTTCAGGGATGACTCGTTTTCACTGAGTGTGAGGTTTACTGAAGGGAGGTGTGTCCACCGCCGAAAGAGAGAGCGCCAGAAACATAAGGACGTGGCGCTCCGCGCGGGCTTCTCTTGGATCTGCGCCGGGCCCCCCCCTGGCGGCGCTTCCGGCGCCGCCCCGCGCCAGGGAGGGGGGGTCCAGCGCAGATCCAAGGAATCCACGCGGAGCGTCAGCAGTTTATGTTTATGGCGTGTTTCTTCTCTTCTATCATCAAGAATGAACCCCTAACCCTGAGAATACAGTGAAGACGCGGCCTCACTTAAGTCCTCCGTCTCTGCATTAGGGGTATGACAGACCTGGGCGGTCTGCTTTGACCCATCTGCAGAAAGGACCCCCTAATGTTTTTGACCCTCTTCACTTAGGTCGCCTCCCAATGGGGTAGGGCCCGTTTATTGCGAACCAGAAGTATAAGTGAGACGTTGAAGCGTTTGGGCCCAGGATTCCCTGAGTTGGACATGTGGCGCATGCCTTCTCCGCTCTAGGCCCTCTTCATGTGAGCGGCCTCCACAATGTTCGCAGGTGTATCCAAGTGCATGCTCGTACAGCTTCTTGGTGCTCCGCAGATCGGGAAGCGCATCAACATGTCAGCATTGTCTGAACAACATTGCTGCGGTCGTTGGAGTCACCATCCGTTCGCCAACGCTCGTGTTCCCAAGGCTGTGCCTTCTCCCCCAGCCAGCGCAAGCGCAACTCCTGACCCCTCGGCCTTCCCGACCAAGACACGGCTCCTGGGTACCTACCCCCGACGCCCTGCTGGAGATAAAGTGCGACGCGTCGCCTGAGCTCTTCAGGCCACCTGCTGGGGCTGTCCGGTTGTCCTGTAAGAGAAGAGGTGGCGGAGGAGGAGACGGAAGGCGACGAGAGAGGACGACAAAGAGTGCGTTCGAGTTCGGAAAGGGCGGTTTGAAAAGGATGAGAGGGACGACGACGATGACCAGGATTTGAGACAAAATGACGGCGACGGCGGCGGCGTCGACGACGACGAAGAAGGTCAGGCAGTAAGCAGGGTGACAGGGGGATCGCCGTGAGGAGAGGCTTGAAGCCTTTACCCTTGGCGTGATTATCGGAGGACGACCATTGGATCCTGGGCGAGGTACAGGGCCGTCTCCAGCAGCAGCTCCGCCTGGGGCCCTTCCCCTCCTACTCTCTTCTGCCTCCTCCTCCTCCACCTGCTCCCCTTCGCTCTTTCCTTGGCCCCCTATTGGGTGAACCCTCCAGCTCGTGTTTTGCCGTCTCCCGAGGGCCTGCTTGGTGACGGCGAAAAGCGTGCACAGAAAATGAGTTGCCGCTTTTTCAGTACCCTTCGGCGCGGAGGGAAGGCAGAGAGCATGAGTGATGAAGAGTGGTTTTGCAATTTGGGCCATGACTCGCATTATGCCCCCCCTCCCCTCCCCTTTCCAACCCCCCACAACGCAACGCTCCCCCCACCAGTGCTTCCCCGTCACTGCCGCAGTGCGTCCGGCCAGCACCACCGCTGCGGGGAGGCGGCGTTACGTTATGCCCCCCCCTCCCTCCCGCCCCAGAACGCCCGTTATCGCCGCGAATGAAACATATTATCATTTCTCCTCAAAGCCCCAACTTCCTGGTGGGCCGACCAGGCTCAAATGATACCCACTACGCGTGGTCATCTTGTTTGGATCGTCCATCGCGATGCTGGTTGAGCACGCCCTGTAGTGTCCTGCGTGCTGCCACTCTCTCATGCAGGATGCTTTCACTCAGCTAGAAGCGCGCCCAGGATGCCTTGGGGCTTGTCGAGTCTGCCGGCGGCGGCGACGAATACGACGATGACGTTAAAGGAGGAACGGAAGACACGGTGGCCAGAGAAGGGAGTCGGGAGGGAGGGAGTGATGGAGAGAGAGAGAGAGAGAGAATGCGTGCATGTGTCAACCACGGGCGAGGGATGAAGCGCCATGCGTGTGAGACAAGGAGCACGAGGCGGAAATGACCAGAAGCAGAGGGCCTTTGCACGGAGGATTTGCAGCGCACGCGGTTGGAGGGGGTGGAGTCGTTTCATCCTCTCCTTTCCTCTCACACCTTCGCACCCAATCATTTGTCATGAAGGGTATGGATCATTATGTTTATGATGTTGATCGTTTATTCTGGCGAAAGGTGGTTATGTTGATGAGTATGATTAGCCTGCTGATGATTAGTGATGGTAGGTGGGTTGGATTGGTCCGTATTTTCCCTCTCTCCCTCTAAACCCCGCGATCATTCTGTATCATGAACCTGCCCATCCGTCTCCTCCCCCTCTCCTCCAGCGTACTCCTCAGGTTATTCCTCCTTATCCGTCGTTCCTGTCTCATCCTCCCAGCCCTCCTTCTCCTCCCCCCTCCATCGCGATGTATTCATCATGCTTCCCCTCCCTGTCTTCCTCTCAATACTACTACTGCTCCTAATCGTCCTACTCCACCTCCTCATCCTACTCCACCTCTCCTCCTCCAGAACATTCCTTATGTATGCCTTCCTCATCCTCGTCGTCTTCCTCTTACTGCTGCCCGTCCTTCTCCTTCCCCCGTCTTCTAATACCTTGATGTTCCTCCCCCTACTCAGCATGTAAGATTCCTCTTCCTTCTTCTCTTACACTGTAGTTATTTTGCTCATCTCCTCGTCCTCCGCGTTTCCTACATCTTCCTCTTCGTGCTCATTTTCCTCATCGTCCTGCCCCACTTTCCTCTCCTCCAATAAATTGATCACGCTCCCCATCCACGTCCTCGTCCGTCTCACCATCCTCATGCTCATACCCGTTCTCCTCTTCCAATACAGTCTTCGTACTCCCCCGCCTCATCCTCCTCTTGTTCCGCATCATCCCTAACCTCCACCTCTCTCCCCTCCTCCTCCTCCTCCTCCTCCTCCTCCAATGTATTCCTCATGCTTCCCCCCTTAACCTCCCACCCCTGCTCATCCACTCATCCTCGATGTATTCAGCATGCTCCCCCTCTTATTGTGAATCATATTACCCTTCTTCTTTCCTGCTCCAGTCTACTCCTCGTGCTCCCCATCCTCCTCCTCCTCCTCCTCCTCCTCCTCCTCCTCCTCCTCCTCCCACTCTTCCTATCATCCTACCCCTACTCCTACCCTTCTTCTCCAGTGGTTTCCACCCCCACCCCTCTCGTCCGTCTTGTCCTCCTCATCCTCCTGACTGAGGCCAGTGCACTGCGCAGCAAGTCGTATTTGTAGCGCAGGCGGCTCTCGTCTTGTCGTGTCTCTCTTCTCCTGGACTTCCGTCCCGTCCTTCTCCGCCTGTGCGTTTCTCACGCTTCTCTTCCTCGTCGCTCTCCCCTCCCCTCCCCTCCTCCCCGCCCCTCTTCTGCTTCCATTCCTTCCTGTCTCAGCAGCGGTCGATGCCAGACGATCGCAGAACTGCCCGGAGTTTCTGGAGGTACGGGCTCACATATTCCCCCCAGAGCTCAAGATTGGCACGATCGGTAGTAGCGCAGCGTTTTCCTCGTCGTACTTCTCAAGAGATCCCAACGTTGAAGGAAACACTTTGCATCAAGAGTTGGGGGACCACTTCGAACACACCCCAACCGCACCCCCCTGGCCTTGATATCGAGCAGCTGGTCCCGGAGATGAGCGGGCGGAAAAAATCTGAGCCCAAGATCTCGATCGCAATGCACTCCATTATCAAGTAAGGCCGGGGGGTGGAGGGGGGGAAGGCGGTTCTTTGCCGTGGGAGCGTTGTTGATGCAAGGTTTTTGTCCTTCAACCGCACGTCTTGCTTTTGTCCACGTGTGGTCCCCCGAAGCCCCCCCTCTCGACCCTCTCCCCAAGACTCCGGCGCTCCGTCCCGAGGCCCGTTGTTTTACTGGACGGGGCCCGTGGGCCCAGCAGGGTCTGCTTGAGGCTGGGAACGGCGGCGCAGCAAACGCGGCAGGTTCGTGCGGCGATGGCGCGCTGGCGACGTCGGCGAAGGCGTTCAAGGTTGAGCTCTGCGACGCGGCAGCACCGAGGGACATGGCGACGCCACCGGACCCGATGGAGTACAACCTGGAACGATCGGGGCCGCGATCGATCCAAGGTTGAACGACCGACGCGGTGTCACAAACCTTTGCGCGCGCCGGCGCCGGACGAACCTACCGTAGTAGTGCTTCAACTGTGTTGGAGGTCATGGTCCTCATCTCAGGGCCAGATTTCCATGCCGAGTCGCTCTCTGTTGTCACGGTCCCGGAGCCCAAAAGCAGCCCCCAGAGGCCGAACACTGACCAGCAACTGCGCATCACGCGAGATCCGGCATGGCGAGCAACAACGTGACAGATCAACATCCCCCTCCCCCTCCTCCTCCTCCTCCTCCTCCTCCTCCTCCTCCTCCTCCTCCTCCTCCTCTCTCCTCCTCCTCCTCCTCCTCCTCCTCCTCCTCCCCTCTCCCCGTGCGGGTGCCTCGGTCGCGTGTGCTTGCTCTGCGTGCGAGAGCGACCGCGCGCGAGAGCTGCGCCCGTGGCGCGCGCGCGGCGCGCGCGCGCCCGCGCACCCCTGGCACGGGCGGCGCCTCCCAGTCGGGGGCGGGGGCTGAGATCATCACCACCCACCAAACCACCCCAACCCAACCCGAAGGCCTCAATTTGCCTCCCATTTCCAGTGGGGGGGGGGCGGGGAATGTTGAAAAAACACATGTGGAACCAGTAACCCCCCCAACCCGAAATTCGGGTCTTCGGGTTGGGTTGGGGTGGTTTGGTAGGTAGTGAGATCAGGAGGGGAAAAAAAACACAGACACAATGGATCGTCGATTCCCCAGATAATATGGGAAACCATGGGAAGTGGGGGGGGAAGACAAAAGCCCAGAACATATAGGAACACCTGGGGAATCGTACTATTGGTGTTCATTGATGCGTGTGTCCCAGGGCCTCTTCCTAAGAGCCAAGGCGCCGATAAAAGGGCTGCGCTAGTCAGCATCCAACGAAAGAAGGACTGCGCGAGGGCTTGGATCTGCAGGTCGGCGGGGAAGGGAAGGCGGCCCCGTTGGTCAAGAGCGGTCGTCCCTCGGCGGCCGCCGCATACCGAGCAGCTCCAGCGGAGGCTGGCGCTCGCGATGGGCTCGGAGTTGCTCGACCTACCACTGGTGTCAAAGTTCCGAGGGCGACTCCGAGGCTCTGCACGGTCCACCGGCAGTATCTCACCTGGCCCACCGAATCGCCCCAACCCTACCCGGCCGAAGGCCCCCATGTGCCCTTCACTCCCAGGCGGCGGGAGGGGGCGGGCGTCGGGAACATGGGAAAAACAAACATCGCACCGGTGCCCCTCCCCAATCCGAAATTCGGGTCTTCGGGTCGGGTTGGGGAGGTCGGGCCGTTCCTGAGGCCTGGGTCGGGGAACCCTTTGGAAGCCGAGGGTCGCCGTGGCCCAACAAAAAGCCCCTTCGCTCCTCATGCGTCCCCTGTGGCAGCACGATGGCTGGAGGCATTTCTGTTGGCAGAGCTTCCAGGCCGCAGACCGCGGCCAGCGTGACCCTCACGGCGGGGCTGTGACGGCACGAGAGGACCAACATGACACGGCCCCCGCTGGGCCGGCCTCGACGCCTCAAGGGGGTCGCGGTCTGCGTCCCGACCGTGCATCCTCCTCCTCTTCCCCGTTCCTCCCTCCCTCCCACCCACCCCTCCCCCCTCCTACCTCCTTCCTCCCTCCCTCCTCCCTCCCTCCCTCCCCCGCACCCCTCCTCCCGCCTCCCTTCCTCGCTCTTCTCTCCCTCCTTCTCTCCCTACCTCCCTCCGTCCTCCTCCTCCTCCTCCTCCTCCTCCTCCTCCTCCCTCCTCCCTCCCTCCCTCCCACCTCCCTCCCTCCCTCCCCCTTCCCTCCCCCTCCTCCTCCGCCTCCTCCTCTCCTCCTGCTCCTCCTCCTCCTCCTCCTCCTCCTCCTCCTGCCCTCCTCCTGCTCCTCCTCCCTCCCTCCTCCCTCCTCCTTTCCCCCTCCCCCACCCTCCCACCTCCCTCCATCCTCCCTCCCCTCCCTCCCTCCCCTCCCTTCTCCTCCCTCCCTCCCTCCCTCCCTCTCTCCTCTCCCTCCTCTCCCCCCTCTTGCCCCGTCCGGCAGAGGCCCCTGTGCGCCGCGCTCGCCGGGCGGCCGGGGGGCGCGGCGCTGGAGGCGCACGCGGAGGCGACAGGCGCCCGCGGGTCGGGCGTCCCGTTTGAAGGGGGCGGGGGGCCAGCCTGGAGCATCTCCCCCCAGGAGGAGGAGGAGGAGGAGGAGGAGGAGGAGGACGAGGACGAGGACGAGGAGGAGAAGGAGGAGGAGGAGGAGGGAAACGAGGAGGAGACGAGGAGGAGGAGGAGGACGAGGAGGAGACGGACAGGGCGAGTCGGGGGACGCGCAGAGTTGATTGCCTAGCCGAGGGCTTTTGTGGAGGCGGGGGGGGGGGGGGGGCCGGCAGCACTGAAGACCTCCTGCGGCTACAGTCGGCCCGCATCGGAAGGATGCGCAACCTTCCCAGGGGTACCCTTGCATCCTTGCCCCTTCGGCCCATCCTCAACAACTTTCACTGGCCCGACCTCGTTCGGAAAGAGCGTCAGCTTGGCCCTCCGAGGCCCTTGCATCCGCACCGCGCATCCTTATGCTACAGGTTGTCCGTACATCCCTCCTCGGAATCAGACGCAAGTTTTTCCCGCGATGTGGCGGCGCCCCAGGACCTCAGATGTCAACCTGTGCGCCGAAAGTGGCGGTTGGAGACACAGAAGTCTGATCCCGCCGGCCGCGTTCCGCGCGTGGATCACTGTTGACAGCGTTTG
This sequence comes from Prorocentrum cordatum, assembly GCA_963575745.1. NCBI lineage: Eukaryota > Dinophyceae > Prorocentrales > Prorocentraceae > Prorocentrum > Prorocentrum cordatum. The sequence continues at coordinate 112,685 of CAUYUJ010022235.1, forward strand.
TTTTCGAGGAGGGTTGCAGGTGAGTCTTTTGGGAGCTCATTCTAACACATCCCGCCTCTGTGCAGTAGCTTTTTGTGGCCTTTCAACGGCGTTTGGTGTGTCACTACCGGCATCCAGTCTCTTCTAGTTGCCTTTTAGTTGCCGTTTGTGGCCCTCAGCGGCTTTTAGTAGTAGCCTCTACGAAGAGTGGTGGTATGTATATTAGGTATGTTGTTATGAGCTCCCAGAAAGACTCTCTGAGCTGTTCCCATGATTGGCATCGCCTCGTCTCGATGTCGATCTGAAGTATCCTTTCAGTTTCTGATGGAGCATCCCTAAGATTGTCATCGCTCTTGGGCTGGTCTTAGAGATCGGGATCAGCTCGAGGCTGGTTAGGGAGGGTTCCATCCGCAGGGTTCGAGGATCGAGAGGGGGGGGGTCGAGGAACCCATCCGCAGGATCGAGGATCCCATCCACAGAGAGGGGGGGGATCGAGGGTCCCGTCCACAGGGTCCGAAGATCGAGAGAGGGAGATCGAGGATCCCATCCGCAGGATCGATGATCTCATCTATGATCCTCGTGGACGTCCCCATCCACAAAGGTACCCATGGAATCCCAGAGGATCGGGCATCTAATAGGATCGAGACTCCTATCCATAGAGATTCCATGGAGGAGGTGGGGGAGATCGAGGATCCCATTCATCATTCGGATTCGACTGCACGTAAGAGTGACATTCGCAGGAGTGACACCTGGTGCGGGCCCATCACGGGGGGCCCCCCGATCGCCGCATGCTATGCGATGGCAGGGGCTTGCGCGCTTGCTTGTGGCTACCCCCCCCCGCGCCCCACCACCCCCTGAAGCCGCGCACCAACCTAGGGTCACCTCCGCTTCCTCCTCCTCCTCCTCCTCCTCGTCCTCGTCCTCGTCCTCGTCCTCCCCCTCTTCCTCTTCCTCCTCCTCCTCCTCCTCCTCCTCCTCCTCCTCCTCGTCCTCCTCATCGTCCTCCTCATCGTCCTCCTCCTCCTTTTCCTCCTTTTCCTCCTCCTCCTACTCCTACTCCTACTCCTACTCCTACTCCTACTCCTACTCCTACTCCTACTCCTACTCCTCCTTTTCCTTCTCCTCCTTCTCCTCCTCCTCCTCCTCCTCCTTCTCCTCCTCCGTGTAGTCAAACAATCCTCGATGCTTCGGCCCCCGACCTTCATCGAGTGCTTGCCCACGGCCCTCGCCTGGGAGCTGCCGCCTTGCGCCCCGCCGCGCGGCCCCCGTCGCTGGCTCCGCCTCGCCCTCCTCGTCTCCGCCTCCTCCTCGTCCTCCTCGTCCTCCTCGTCTCGTCCTCCTCGTCTCGTCCTCCTCGTCTCGTCCTCCTCGTCTCGTCCTCATCCTCGTCCTCTCTCGCCCTCCTCGTCTCGTCCTCCTCGTCTCGTCCTCCTCGTCTCGTCATCCTCCTCTGGCTCCGCCTCGTCCTCCTCGGCTCCGCCTCCGCTGCGCTCTCCGTCCGCACATGTTTGGGGATCTGCGGGGCGAGAGCGAACCTCTTCCGCTGAAGGCTAGGCGGGCTACGCACAGCTTTAATTAGGGAGACAGGGCACAGGAAGGCGGGGCCTCAGGCGGCCGGAGCGGGCGGGGCCCGGGGAACAGGCGGTGCCGAAGTGGATGTGCAAGAAAAGGTACGCCTTGGACAGGGACCGATGGCGACGACCCGGAAGGCACTCCGTCCGCACATGCGAGGGGCCCGGAGCCTTCTCGCCGCCGGGCCGGATTCCCCCGAGAATGCCTGGGCGGAGCGCGCGCTTCCGCGGAGAGGTCTGGAGGCACAGCCATTAGGGGAACAAACAATGACACGAACATAAAAACTCGGAGGTCCGCGCGGATTTCTCGGATCGGCGCTGGCCCCCCCTCCCTGGCGCGCGGAGCGCGCCAGGGGCGGCGCCGGAGGCGCCGCCGGGGGGCCCCAGCGCGGATCCGAGAAGTCCGCGCGGACCTCCGAGTTTATATTTACGTCCTTGTTCGTTCCCCTAGCCATGCCCCCTTCGCGTCGCCGACGAATCACAACGGATGCGCCTGGGCTCTTGGGGCCACTGCTGGGCCCGGGGAGGAGAGGCGAGCAACTGCTCAGGACTATCAGCCGGTCCTCGGGCAGTGGCCAAGGCTTTCAGATGTCCGCGCTGCAGGGCTGACGACTTCGGTGGAGCGGAGGAGGGGGATGGCAGTAGGAGAAAGAGGAGGAGGAGGAGGAGGAGGAGGAGGAGGAGGAGGAGGAGGAAGAGCAGGAGGGAGGGATGGGAGGCAAGCTAGGTGCGCTTGCGTCATATCTGACGTCCTACCCCTCCCTCCCATCCCTTACCATGGCATATATCTTCTCCTTATTCGCAGATTCGGATGTCGTAGCAGGGCATTCGATTGTACCTATACGATCGCCCTGCGGGCGATAAGGAAGTTTGAGGGATTGAGGTCAAATGCCCACCCTGACTGACCTGGGTTGGATTGGAAGGGATGGACTGGAAAAGATCAGATGGATTAGACCTGCCCGCCGCAGGCGCAGAAGTAAATTAATCGATGGATTGGGTTGGGTGGATTGGATTGGGTGGGATAAGATTAGATGGGACAAGATGGGTTGGATAAAATAAGATTGATTGGATCGGGCAAGATGGATTGGATAAGGTAAGCTGGGTTGAATAAGAAAGCCCGCCGCAGGCGCCGACAAAAATGAATTGATGGATTTAGTTGGGTGGATTGGGTTGGATGGGAAAAATTGATTCGGTCAGATAAGATGGTTCGGATTAGAAGAATTGGATTCGATCCGATAAAATGGATTGGATTGGCCCGCTGCAGGCACAGAAACAAGTGAATTGATCGATTGGGTTGGGTAGATTGGATTGGGTGTGATAAGATAGGATGGGACAATATGGGTTGGATAAGATAGGATGGATTGGATTGGACAAGATGGATTGGATCAGATGAGCTGGATTGGATAAGAAAGCCCGCCGCAGGCGCCGAACAAAATGAATCGATGGATTGGGGTGGGTGGATTGGTTTTGGTGTGACATGATGGATTGGGTCAGATAAGATGGGTTGGATTGGAATACGTGGATTGGATAAGATAAGATGGATTGGACTGGCCCGCCGCAGGCGCAGACACAAATTAATTGATGGATTGGGTTGGGTGGATTGGATTGGGTGGGATAATATTGGACAAGATGGGTTGGATAAGATGAGATGGATTGGATTGGACAAGATGGATTGGATAAGATAAGCCGCCGGATTGGATAAGAAAACCCGCCGCAGGGTCCGACAAATATGAATTGATGGATTTGGTTGGGTGGATTGGGTTGGATGGGGAAAACTGGATTCGATCAGATAAGATGGTTTGGATTTGGAGAAATGGATTCGATCAGATAAGATGGATGGGATTGGCCCGCTGCAGGCACAGAAACAAGTGAATTGATCGATTGGGTTGGGTAGATTGGATCGGGTGGGATAAGATGGGACAAGATGGGTTGGATATGAGAAAATGGGTTGGACTGGAAATAAATATTGGATCAGGCAAGCTGGATTGGATAAGAAAGCCCGCCGCAGGCGCCTAATTAATTGAATTGATGGAGGTTGGGTGGTTTGGATTGGATGGGATAAGAAGCATCGGGTAAGATAAGATGGTTTGGATTGGAAGAAGTGGATTTGATAAGATAAGATTGATTGGACTGGCCCGCCGCAGGCACAGGAACAAATGAATTGATGGATGGGGTCGGTTGGATTGGATTGGGTGGGATATGATAAGATGTGACAGGATGGGTTGTATAATATAAGATGGAGTGGATGCAGGATCACGCGCAGCTTCGCCTCGCCCGCACGCACGACACGAATTCGAAACCGCAACCGATTTCCCGGTGGGGGATCTCCGTTTCAATGCTATCTCGCCCCCCGATTTCCGAGGATGGATTTGATTGGACAAGATGGGTTGGATAAGGTATGTTGGATTTGATAAGAAAGCCCGCCGCAGGCGCCGAACAAACATGAATCATGAAATTCTTTACGCTTCGCGTACCCCCACCAGCCCATCTCACAGCAGCACCTCTTGTGAAGCATGCCGACAGTGGTGTGTGTCAGGCGTGTGTCCGCTGGGCTCCGCATAGCTCCTCTGTTCCTCCTTCCTCTCGCTTCCGTGTAGTGGTAGTAGTAGTAGTAGTAGTAGTAGTAGCGGTAGTAGCGATACGACAAGTTTCAGTGGCAGTAGATGTAGGTGTCGTGGTAGAAGGAGTAGTGCTCGCAGTAGTAGTAGTAGGATTAAGAGGCAGAGCAGCAGTAGTACGATGAGTAGTAGCAGCAGTAGTTGTAGTAGACCTCGTAGTAGCAGTAGAAGTAGTAGTGGGAGTAGTAATAGTAGGAATCGTCGTAGTAGTCGTAGTAGTCGTTGTAGTAAATGTAGACGCAGTAGTGGTAGTGCCATCGCCGACGAAGAACCCCAGCGAAGCATGCCGACAGTTGTCTGGTGCAAGCATGTGTCTGTTTCCCTGTAAGTGTATTCTATGGTCTGAAGCAGGAGGAATCGGAAGAGGAGGCGGGAGGGAAGGAGCTGGGAGGCAAGACAGAGGGCGGCCGTCGTCGAAACCAGCGATATTTCCCGACCAGCGTTGTTGTCGTTGCCACTCTGGCTTCTAGTATTGGAGTGTGGCTGTGAGCTTCGCTCCGCCTACCCGTAATAGTCTCCGCCTACTAGCATCATCTTTGCGGTTGGCATGGAGAAGCGCCTGTGCTTTGTTGTACTTTTGCTTGCCACGGGGGCTCCTGGAAACGAGCGCGCAGAATATTGGTTGCCGGCACTCTCGCTTCATGTTGAGCTTCCACAGTGCGGTCGGCGCGCGGCACTTTCTTTCCCATGGCTTCGAATGTGATGGCGATGACGATGGCGACGATGACGAAAGGACAACGACGGCGCCGACGACGTCGACCACGACCACCACGTCAATGGTGACTTGGCTTGCGGCCCGAACGCACGCGCCTACTGTGCTTTTTGGCACGAGGTGGCTGGTGCGCGCAAGTTCCGCACGCAGCCCAGTTGGATTTGATAAGAAAGCCCGCCGCAGGCGCCGAACAAACATGAATGATGAGCGTTAGAACCGGGACGCCCGGGACACCCGGGACACCGCCTGGCCCAACTGGGACACCTCCCGGCCACCGGTGGACAGGAAACGAATTTTCGCTCCTACTGACACCCGGGACACCCAGGACACCGCCCGGCCCAACTGGGACACCTTCCAGCCACCGGCGGACGGGAACGGGTTTTCGCTCCTACTTCGGCTGAGCTGCAGGAGGATCACGCGCAGCTTCGCCTCGCCCGCACGCACGCCATGAACAGGAAACCGAAACCGATTTCCCAGCGGGGGGTCTCCGTTTCACCGCGATCTCACCCCCCAGCCTCCGATAGCATAGCATGGTGTTGAAGATCAACGCGCAGCCTGACATAGCATGGCGTGGCGACGCCCTAAAGTGGGGCTTCTGCGGCCCCCCAAATCAACGAATCGACACCGAACGTGTAATCTTTTCCGACGGTTGTTTCGGGGGGGCATTTTCTAGATTTTGGAGCCTCCTTGGCAGGACCGAAAACCATGCCGTGGCTTGGCGCAAGAAATAAGGATGCCAACGCTGCAGAGGGAACACGATTCGGAACGAGCGAAAGCGCGGAAATGAGGCCAGCGCTGCAGCGGGAACACGATTCTGAGGACGCGTCGTCAGACATAGCACGGCGTGGCGACGCCCCAAAGTGGGCGGGGGGGCTTCTGTGACCCCACAAATCAACGAATCGACACCGAATGTGTAATCACTTCCGATGGTTTTTTCGGGGGAGCATTTCCTAGATGTTGTGGCATATGTACGCACCGGAAACCATGCCGTGGCATGGCGCTGGAAACAATGACGCCAGCGCTGCAGCGGGAACACGATTCGGAACGAACCGAAGCGCGGAAATGAGGCCAGCGCTGCAGCGGGAGCGCGATTCGGAACGAGCGGTAGCCCGAAAATGAGGCCAGCGCTTCAGCAAAAGCAGCATTTTGAAAGAAAACCCAATGGAAAACCCAACTCTTGGAATTCCTGTGTATAAAAAATCAGTACGCAGAAAGGGGGCGAACAAATCCCGGACGCCACCAGGGGAGAGAGGAGAGCAGTATTCAGATTGTGCATTTTTGCAGGAAGACAAGGCGATCGCGGTGTCCTGCAGATGTGGGATGGCGGTGGCATATTCAATATAGAGTTGAGGACTTCACTGCAAGCATGTTTGATTCGCCACTTGTAGGGAAATCATGCGTCGAATCAGCCTAGCTGTCCGCTTGTCGCAGTGGGTGCAGTCTTCTCACAGCGTGGAGCCAGTGGGTGACATGGGGGTTGCCCAGACCAAATGACGCATCCCCGGCATGCCCGCTCTTGCTTAGTTGCCTTCTGATATGCTGTTGACGCAAGCTAGTTTTCTTAAGCTTGCAGCTCGAGCGTGTGACACACCATCTCCCGATCGAGGGGATGACAACCTGGTTTTACCAACCTGGAACATATCCCTATCCCTATGCTGCGCACCTCCTCATCACGATGCCAATATTAGGGATTCTCTTCTTTTTGAGGGCGAATCCCTAAGATTTTCATCGCCTTTTGGCGTGTCGATCTTAGGGATAGGGATACGTTCGAGGCTGGTAATGGTTTGCGAAGATGTACACCAAGTGGAGCAGAGCCTCTGAGAGCCGCATCCGTGCTGACATTCGAAGCTGGAGATACAGCCAAGACGCTGAAATAAGGAAGACTTTGGATTCGGAAGGGGCTCGATTTTCCTTACGTCCTTCCGCGGTTGCTCCTCTGGCCCTTCTCGTGCACCCAGGCTTTGTTTGAAGCCGCAGAGGGGCTTCGTTCCTATTTTAGAAGTCCTCATTTCAGCAGCCCGACTGTATCAATGGTTCGTGTAAGCGCACGGTGATTCGGATACGGTCGACTGGCAGAGGTCAGGCGAGCACAACGGAGCGGCTGAGCATGTGGCGGACGGCAGGCTGGCCGAGCGACGCGACTCCACGGAGGATCGAGGCGTCGGTTATCCGAAATCGTTGGGTTACGGGAGGACTTGCCGACTGGTGGTGCGCCATCTGTTCAACGAGGCATAGGTGGCTGGAGATTGGGCATTTACGTCGAGCACGCACGGCCGGGGTGTTTTTTTGTTTATGCAGGCTCATCTTTGGATGTGGCAGCATGTTTCGTTTCGTTGCAGCTCCAGGGTTGTGTCAGTTTCTGGGTCCTTGGTTCACCCATCATGTGGCTATTCGCGTCAAGAAAGAATCCAGTAGGCACGACTGGTAACGAATGAAAGGAGGAGAGCGGTCGAAGGAGGAGGGGAGGAGGAGTGAGAAAGGAGGGAAGAGGAACGAAGAGGGATGTCAAGATGGGGGGAACAGGATGAGTAGCACGGGCAGGATGAAGTGGAGGATTGTGCTTTCTCGAGCAACGCGTTCCGATCTCGACCGCTGGTTGAGCACTCAGCAGAATTCCAGCTCGCAAATGGGCGATGGTCTGTGTTTGTTGTTAACACTTTTAGGGACACCGTGGCCCCCCGTAGGGGGTATCGCGTTGTCCCCCGCAGCAGGTAGTGCATTGTATGGCATTGTCGCACTTTTGACTCTCGAAGTCTGCACTGTCTTCGTCGTCTTCATGAGCCTCCCTCAACATGACAGCCAAGATCCTCTGTACAGTACAACAGTCTGATCTCCAAAATAAGTGGCCTATGCCTGGGGAGCACCAGCTGTCCGCACGGAGTAGGAGGAGGAGTCGGCCTTCAAGAAGGCGCTCGGGTCCATGGGGCTGGCTCATAGCATGGCCACCGTGCCTGTCATTGCCACATGCCAGGGCAAAAGCTACATCTGCCGTGGGTGGTGATTCCTCGAACTGTACCGGGCGTTCAGTTTCGGACACGTTGCCAATCTTCGGCCGTACTTGGGGCATCGGAAGGGCCCAACGATCGTGTGCTTCCCGCCGTTCGCCCCTCCGAACTAACGCCGACGGCGTCGAGCGTGCGCGCGCACTCACACAGAGCCAGCCGGGCGCGGCCTTCCTGGTGGTCCGCCGAGCCCGGGAAAGGCAGGTGGCCGCCCCCAAAAGATGTCGACAGGACCGAGCAGTTGGCGGGCCTGCTCGCGCGGCTCGCTGGCTCGCGCCCCCAGAAGTGCGACGAGTGTCCCGCCGTGGCCCCTCCGAGCGCTGCCGACGTCGAGCACGTATACTGCAGGTTGGCGTAGCGTCGACCGGCGGCGACCCCTCCGACGGGGTTCCGACGCTGAACGCCGCGGGCAGGCCAGAGTCGGTCGGTGTTGAACGGTCTGACGCTTCGGACACGGCCGATCCTGCAAGGGCGAGCCATCCCCGCGATGAGTCAGAGACCGACGCCGAAGTCGGCACGACAGAAGAGCCTGCCGTGCCCGCGCGCGCGCACTGGGCAGGCCCGGGCTTCAGCAGCGGGCGGAGCACGGCGAAGAAGAACTCGCTCGCCCCGGGGCCGCTGGGAAGCGGATGCCCCGCCGCGCCACTGTATGGGGGTATATATCCTCCGGCCGCCCAGGGGCAGGCGTCCCCGACGGCGGAGACGTTTATCTGATTGTCTTGCACAGTTGTGTTCTAGAGCGCGGACCTCTTTTTTTTCGCTCGCCGTCGTCGTCCGTTCGTTCGTCGTTCGCCCTCCCCCCCGGCCACAGAATGAAGCTCCTGGGGGAAGGAGGCGAACGCCCCCGGTCCCTCGCGGCTCTCCGCCCGCGGACCGTGGGCCGACGCCTGCGCACGCTCACCCGCGAGCGTGGCCGCCCTGGCGGCCGCCGAGCCCGACGCAGTCAAACAGGGCCGCCCTCAGGGAGCGCCGGGGCGGCTGGAGGCGCCGCGGGCGCGCCGCGGAGGACGGCAGGGTCGGGGGCTCGCGAGGCCGGGGCCTGGAGGGGCTGGGCCCTCTCGGGTCGGACGGAAGGGTCAGATGCTCGTTTGGGGTGGCCCTTGCTGGGGCCCACCTAAAGTCGGCAACGCGAAGAGGGGGGGGGCAGGGGAAGGGGGAGGGCTTCTTGGAAGGAGGCTGCTTCTTAGAAGGCGCGGGCCTTGTCTGTAGATGTGATGCCCGCGCCCTCAAAGAAGCAGCCTGCTTCTAAGAGGTTTTCCCCCCTCCCCCTACCCCCCCCTGCGCGTTGTCGATCTGGTTCAACTCAGTTTCGCTTCAGCTTCGATTCAGGTTCGACTCAGGCTCGAGTCAGGTTCGACTTACGTCGGGCCTGTCGAATATCCAAAAATAGTCAAACAATAGTCTGGGAACGATGGTTTGACTATTTTTGAATTTGTTTGAATAGTTTTTTAAATATTTTTCTTCGGTCCAAAACCCGCCTGTAAGGGGACACGCCCGACCTACAGTTCGACTCGGGTCGACGGACGCTCGACGCAGCTTCGACGCACGAGTGCAGCGAGTGGTCCCTGGACGGTTCCCGACATGAGCATCTAATATGTTACGTCGCAACGCGGCAGAGGCCGTCCGCACGCGCGCTCAGGCGGGTGGTCCTGGCAACGGAAAGCGCAAACGAACTGGCGGCAGGAAGGGGGGAACGACGGGCGGAAGCGGCCGCGAGGGAGGAGGGAGGGAGTGGAGGGCATCGAAGATCCGCGCGGATTTCTTGGATCCGCGCTGGGCCCCCCTGGCGGCGCCTCCAGCGCCGCCCCCGGCACGCTCCGCGCGCCAGGGAGGGCGGTCCAGCTCAGATCCAAGAAATCCGCGCGGAGCGCCAAAAGTTCATGTGTACAGCGTTTTTTTGGGGGGGTCTCTCACATGGCGATGTGCGCATGACGCCTCCCAGGCCAGGTTGGCGCGGGGGGAGAGTCGGCTACGAGCTGCGTGAGTTGCTTCGCTAGCCCCCGCTTCACCACACCCTCCTCTCGTCGGGCCCGATCGCAGATGGTGCCTCAAGGGATGGGGCCCTGAGTCGGTGAAGCGTGAGACTCGAGCGCGCCATGGATTTTGACGGACCAGTCATCGTGGGATGTTTGCAGCGGGAGCTCGCGCAAAACATTTCTGACTGGGCCTCGTCATTTTCATGATGGCCCCCTCAGGCCAACCCGAGCCCCCAGAACCCGAGTCTTACGCCTCCCCGACTGAGGACAGGGGAGGGGGTCCAGATGGATGTTGTCTTCTTCCGTGCCTCCTGCGCCCTGGGGCCCCACTCTTGGGGTGCTGGCTGTGGGGTGGGCGGGCGCGGAGTTCCCGTGGAGCCCCAGGCTTGGTGATCGAGGATGCCAGGGATGGAGAGGATGAGGCTGCCAGCCCCCCAACGTCTTGATCAACAGGGGCTCTGGGGCCGTCGACGAGCGATCCAGGACGAGATCCTTGTCCCCGGGAAGTTGTTGAGAGGCCTGCAGGGGCCCCCTGATGGGAAAATCGAGGGATCGAAGTTTTTGCTACGTTTGCCCCCCTTGGTGAGCCTGAGGGAACACAGCTGGATTCCCTTTGACAGTCTTGTTTGAGCGCATCTTAGGAGGGGTCCAGGGATAGGCCTTTGGGGTCGGCATGCAGGAGAGCCATGTTGGAGGAACGGAGCCATGGAGTTCTGTTCGCTGCTTTCGCGCCAGAAACGGCTCAGGATGAAAAGCTGGTCCTGGGGAAGGCCCCGGGGTGCAGGACCAGTTTCGACCATGTCCCATGGCCCGTGGCCCTCCTCCCCCAGGCTCGGCGCGTCAACGAACCCCCCCTCTCTCCGCCCTCCTCCCTTCTCATTCCCGCCCCCCTCCCTTCCTCGTCTCTCTCCGCGTTCGTGTTTTTTGTTTTGTCGCGCAGGTCGATCATAGTAAGTTGCTGCCCGGTGCTTGCTCATGCTGGAGGGGGTGAAATACTAGATAGTGAGTCGTGAAACAATGCAGGTCGACCTACAAGTGTTCCCTCGAGGAAGAAATGCTGGCAGTTTGACACCCCCAATACGCCATGCCGGATGACACGTCGAAGGCGTTTCTGCGTCTCGACGTGTTCGGTTGGTTTCTTTGTTTGATGTCCATTGTTGCGCTCACCTGGCGGTACGGAGGCAAAGCTGTGAATAAAGCCCCCCCTCCCCTTTGCCCCTCGTCCGGGGTCCGCGGGCGACTTGGGTCCGCCCTGGGACCCTACCGCGTTGGCGTCCCTTGAGGCGTCGTGGATTTTCCGACCCAGGAATGGTACGGTGCACAGTCAGCCGGACCCCAGAGCCGAAACAGCTATGCACCGCACCGCGTCTGCAGCGTGGCCTGCTGGGGAGTGCAGACACGATGCGGTGCATGTGCGCCGTCCTCGTGCAGGTGGGAGGCGCAGCATCAGGAGGAGGAGGAGGAGGAGGAGGAGGAGGAGGAGGAGGAGCGGGAGGGAGGACGAGGGGGAGGGGGGGAGGAGGACGAGGGGGAGGGGAAGGAGGAGGAGGAGGAGGAGGAAGAGGAGGGAGAGGAGGAGGAGGGGGAGGAGGAGGAGGAGGAGGAGGAGGAGGAGGAGGAGGAGGGAGGAGGAGGAGGAGGAGAGAGGGAGGGGGAGGACGAGGGAATAATTCCGCAATCGGAACACGGGCTCGTCAGCAGAGCGCGAGGCCCGTCAGCGGAACAGGGTGGCCCGTCAGAGGAACAGGGGCCGCGCACGTCAGGCGAACACCTGGTGACCGTTGGCCGAACGTTGGCCTCAGCTCTGGTGCTTGCCACTGTACCTAGTCGTCATCTGGGGAAGGGGGGCGGTGCGGTATGGAAAGTTATAGGCCCGGAGTTCTAGGAGGAGAAGGAGGAGGAGGAGGGGGAGGGTTCTGGAGTGAGGTTCGGTTTTTTTCTCCTCTTTCTCACTCCCTCCTTCTCCTCCCTCCTCCCTTCTCCGTTCCCTCCTCCGTATCTTCCCTCCTCTTCCATATCCCCCCCTCTCCCCTCGCTCTTCCTCTCTCTCTCTCTCTCAGTCTTCCTCTCTCCAAGTTGTTGTTGTTATTCATGTTCCTCTCTCTCTCTCTCTCTCCATCACCTTGTCTTTTACTTTTGGCTTGAGCGGGCGATTCCAGGCCAGCCCGCCCTACTTTTGTGACTTCGTTTCCTCTGGGTGGAGAAATCACTAAATTAGGACGTTTCTCTCTCTCTCTCTCTCTCTCTTTCTCTCTCTCTCTCTCTCGCTCTCGCTCTCTCTCTCTCTCTCGTTCTCTCCATCCTTCTCTCTTTATCTCTGTCTCTGTCTCTTGCTCTCTCTTTCTCTCTGTCCCTCTCTGTTTCGATTCCTCTGTCTGGCGCTCGGAGAAATCACCTGATTAGGGGTTATCTCTTCATATCTTTGTTCTCTCTCTCTCTCTCTCTCTCTCCCACTGTCCATTACCGTTGGTTTCAGTGGGCGACTCCCCGGCCAGCCCGCCCGACTTGGGTGATGTGGTTGTTATGTTGAGCGGGGGCGGAGCGTGGAGGGATCACCAAATTAGGGCGTCTCTCTCTCTCTCTCTCTCTTTTTTTTTTTTCTCTCTCTCTCTCTCTCTGACTGTCTGTCTTTCTCTCTCTTTCTCTCTCTCTCTCTCTCTCCCCGTCTGTCTTTATATATGTATCTCCCCCTCTCTCTATGTTTCGATTATTCACTCCTCCTCTCCCTCATTCCTCCTCCCGCTCCCTCCTCCCCTCCTCCCTCCATCTCCTCACCCTCCTATGCCAACGCAGTACCAATACAGTACCAATGCGATGACCGGCCAGAGGCGCCTATGTACAAGACCGATCGAGTATCATTTCAAATGCAGCACCGACGCAGTGCCATGCGCACCTCCTATGCCGCCGCAATACCCATGCAGTACCAATACACTACCATCGCCGACGTGCCTGCGCTGTGGGTCAGAAGCCTCGCCGCTGCGCGTGGGCTGCGCGTCAGAAGCCCCGCCGCCACTTCCGCCGGGAGAGGGAGAGAGCACAGCGCCGCCGGGCACCCACAGGGCTTTTTTTCCGGCAGAATGTTGGCGCGTATCCGCTCCCGTCCTCGCCATCCCTTCCTCCTTCTGCGTAGCACAACTCCCCTTCGTCTGGACACCACATGTGTCGGCAGGGCGGGTTGGGCGCTTCGCTTGAGACATCTTCCCCGTTCCATGACCCCGAAGCCTGGGATGTCCAACGCTTGCACGGATCCCCCCGTGTCCGTTTTGCATCGAGTTTCGGGGCGTTTCCAGCCGTGGCGATGAGGGCCACCCAGAAGGCCCCAGGAGGGCGAAAACCAGGGGTTTTCTGCCGACCCCTCTTCGCTCGCAAAACGATCGGCCTTGCCTCGCTTCGCTCCAAAACGGAGGAGGAGGAGGAGGAGGAAAAGGAAGAGGAGGAAGAAGAGGAGGAGGAGGAGGGGCGAGGGAGGAGGGAGGAGGGGGGGGAAAAGAGAGGGGAGGGAGGAGGGAGGAGGGAGGAGGGAAGAGGGAGGAGGGAGGAGAGAGAAGGGAGGAGGGAGTGGGGGAGAGGAGGTGCGAGGAGGGAGGAAGGAGAGGGGAGGGGGGAAGGAGAGGGGGAGGGAGGAGGTCCTGGCCCCTCCCAGGAGAGCGCGTTTGAGGCACTGCGGTGCCACCCACCCACGCACCTCGCACGTCTGGGCGCTGCACGACACTGGGTGCCGTTCCGTTCCGTTCCGCTCGGGGGTTTGGGGGCTCAGCACTGGTGTTAGGGGTTTGGGGGCTGTTTGGGGGAATTTCAGTGCTCGGTGCGACCAGGCGGTGGTTCGCAACGGCGATTGGTTGACGCCTTTGGTTCCAGAGTTGGCGTTTGGATTTCCGGGTTCTCGGGGGCGGTTTCGGGGGTGTTCGTTTGGCGGGCC